>JAIGNY010001202.1:0-31246 GCA_020152595.1 Chiridota heheva
GGTGAAGTCTTGGGAGACTGGAGATACCCATCCATTCCATGTGACCAATACGTAATTATCATGCACGGAATGTTGCGATGTTGCGGGTGGAGTTCGGGGAAGGAGGGGAGAGGGGTGAGGGAGGGGGGAGTGGAGACCAAGATACCAATCCATTCCATGTGACCATGATGTGATTATAATGCACGGAATGTTGCGGGTGACGTTCTTGGGGAGATCAAAATACCCATGCCGTCTTTGTCATGCAAGGAATGTTGCGATGGACTCCTGGGGGAAAACCGAGATACCCATCCATCCCGTGTGCCGTGACGTAATTATCATGCATGGAATGTTGAGAGTGGAGTCTCGTGGGGAGACCGATATACCCATCCATTCTTTGTGACCGTGACATAATTATCATGCATGGAATGTTGCGGATAGAGTCCGGGGAGACCGAGATACACATCCATTCCATGTGACCGTGACGTAATTATCATGTACGGAATGTTGCTGGTGGAAACCCTAGGGAGACCAAGATACCATTCATTACATGTGACCATGACTTAATTATCAGGCACGGAATGTTGCGGATGGTGGCCTGGGGAAGACGGAGATACCCATCCATTCCATGTGACAGGGACGTAATTATCATGCACGGTAACCTATCACGAAAACCTATCATGAAAAAACAAACAATTTAATCGAAAAGAATAAACATTTTAATTTGAGCCTTGTCTTTGTTTTTGGCTCGCGGGAATGATGGTGCACAGTTGTCAAGGTGAGAAAAGGCAGCAATGTGGACGTATTGCGTTCGTGTAACGGCGTGAAATCCCGTGGCCAGTTCAAGGCCCCGGTGTGGTCCAGGGGTAAAGCCTTGATTTTTGTACATGGGATGCCCCAAGTTGGCTTTAATAGTTTAAATCAAACCAATAAGATCTGTGCCCAAGCAACCAAGCATCATATTGCCGGGAGAACATATTACTCCGATATCTAGCCGAGTCGGGCATGATTCAGATAAATCGCTGATTTCAACAGCACATCCGACCGTGACATTTCAAGGTCGGTTTCTGGCCGACAGGGGGCGGCCGCAACAAATAGGATGCAATTTTCTGAACCTTTTTAAGAACTTGTTATTACACTTGTGATTTTAAAGGGGGTAGTTGGTTGAATTGTGCGGGAATAGTTTTTTCCCGAGTCGCTAGAATAATCAAATCTCCATATTGGTAGTGGACATGTCTCACATGCACATTCAGAATCACATTTTACCTCAAATGTTCAATGCTTTTCGTGCAATTAGCGTTTCTTGAATGAAGTCTAATACCTTCGGCACGTGACTACGTATCCAGGGGCGTAGCAACCGGGGGATGTGGGGTGTCACATTTCCACCTGTCCACAACCGCGATTTTTATCGGGAAAATGGTGACTTTGTTGAAAGATTTTCACCGATCTTCCCTAATAAGATAAAGAATCGGAAAGCATTGCAAAATATTAAATGAAATAGTTATGTCGGGGAAATTTGAACTTTATTATTTATAACCTTAAAAACGAAACTTTATCAAGTCATGTTCATTGCTAATTCTTTGTTCTCAATTTACCGAGAAAAAATAATATTCACATGATTAAACACATCAACTAACTCCTTGTCTGTACAAGACTGCAGATCTTGTTTTCAACTTGTTGAATTGAATCACAATTGAAGGTATTGTTTCAACCAGTTATATAATATAAGGGATCAGATTACGTCATCGTCCCTTATAACCATGGCAACGTTTGGCTGCTGCAAGTTAGTAGAGGATCTCCCGAGACTCACTTTTCATGAATTAGGTAAATTTCGTTTATTCGAATGGCATAATAATAAGAAATCCTTGGTATAACAATTACGAGAAAGCAAGTTTTGTCACGGTCAGCAGGCAGGGATGGAGAAAAAACCTGTCCGAACTAAGTTACAATGTGGACTTTGTAACCGACAATTTGATGATGACTATCGGAAAAACCATAATGTGAAATATCATAAGGATCTATTTTCAAAAGGAAAATATATAATTTGAAACTGTCAATGCCCCAGTTAATCCGTTTGTGGCAGCCGCAGCTGCATCGAGATTTGGAAAGAGCGCGAAAGTTACGGAAGTCAGTACTAATGAAGCTCGTCATTTACCTGTAGGCCTACCAAGTACCAGATGGACCCGGACTGGAGAGCTGAGGCAGAAATCCATTCTGAAGCAAGAGAGGATCATCAGTCTGAAACTGAGGTAGGGAATGAGGTGTTGCTATTATTTAATTAAGACTTCATAGACCAATGGCTTCCATCATCAATTGTTAACTGACTGGTGCAAGATAAAGTTAACAAAAGTGTTTGTAGAGATAACCCATGGCAAAACAAAGCAAAATATTGTGGATCAATAGTGATAAGAAAAGCAATAAAAAAAATGTATTTTGCATTTTTTCTTCTTTTGATGATAACTAAATGAACGCTGGTGTTTCAGTTTTAAAACAAAAAGTCCCCATGAAAAATGAAAACGTATAGGGGCCTAAATAGTTAAGTTTCCATGCTGTTTTGTTTGGGGTGATATTTTTCTGTAAATCTGTGTTGATTTTAGATAAAATGTCAACCATAAAATGCCTAAAATCGCAGAGCTTTCGGGGTCATCGCCCCATGGACCCCAACTAGGGGCCCTAAGGTGGGCCCATAGACCACACGCCATTTGGGTTATAGCTTCGCGCTAGAATTAACGCCTACGGCCTCAGTAGTATATAAAATGGGGGTTCTGGGACACTTTTGCGATCGTTTTGGTTCTGGGACACTTTTGAGGTTCTGAGACACTTTTGCGGTTCTGGGACACTTTTTGGTCGTTTTTGCGTCCACTGGTTCTGTGACAGTTCTGGGACACTTTTGCGATCGTTTCACTCCACCATTATTGATGACAGAAAAATACTTTTTGTTTTCTTTTGTTTTTGTTTTTGTTTTTATATATAAATATATATATATATATATATATATATATATATATATATATATATATATATATATATATATATATATATATTGTATGCTTAACCCTGTAGCCAAAGGCCATAGTGATGGGTGATCCACTCACAACCCAGCGCTTGGTATCAAAAGGTGACAAGGAAATTTTATTCATTCGCATGCTATATATAATGTGGTGTTCGCTTCTTAATAGATTCATACCATGACGAAATGTCTTGCTATCCTACAGTGCTTCTTTGTACTGCTGATGTCGTATATTTTTTCTCACAACATACTTTTTAACGCCTTTTGCTTTTCGGATCTCACCACCATCTTCCTTCAGGATAAAATACATTTTAGGTCGAAGTCCTATATACTCGCTAATGGGTACTCCAGCGCATTCGTCTTTCATTTTGCCAAGCATCTTTTTGTTCGTGGTGTTGTGGAGCGGGTGGTATGTCGGATAATCACTCGTGTCATAGAGGTGTGACTCAGAACTCATATCAGCATGCACATCCTCGGTTTGGATTTCATGTAGAAGACTATCCGTATCCGTATAGAGAAGATTACACCGCTCCCCATATTGCTCCTTCAGGTTGTTGTAATAAAAGTCGTACATCAGATGTTTACTTAAGTCCAGGACACACATCCTAACGTAGACTGGTCGGTTAAGCATCAGCCGGCGTTTGTGTATGTGTAGGGCGGCTAGATCATCATCAAATACCACATGCCTTGCAAACGCGGGACTAGCTATCCACTGGCGAAGCTTGTCATCTTCAGAGGCTCTCACGAGCTTGACATCTACACGCTTACGCAGATTTTCCATAGTCTTACCAAAGACGTTATTGTTCTTCAGTTTGTAGAGGTCCTTCTCAAAGCTGGTCTTGGCCTTCTTGCGGAGTTCTGTATTCATTCTGATGTAGGGTTCCATCCACTTGCTTTGATCGAACCGAATTGCACGATGTATTTTTGTCAGCTTCATACCTAGAGAGAGGTAGAGTTGTAAATTTCGGTAGTGCACAACATAGCGCTTTTTATCGCAGAGATTGGGAACCAACTTTTCAACATCAGTTGACGAGTTCAGAAGCCCTTTTGATAATCTGACAGCCACTCCTTCAGAACCTTCATGCGTTCCGGAGCAAGTGGGCATGCATTGTGGACGTCGTGTAGCTCTTGAGGATACTCAAGGTCCACCTCGAGTATGTAACCCTTTTCTGCATCGGGTGAAAGCGTATTTAGCGAGGGCACTTCATCCACCCATTCGAATCCACCCGTAGGTAGTGCTTGACTCATCGCCCAACCATACAGGTTATTTGCATCTAGGTAGAGAATATGATTGTTAGGCTTGGAATCGTCATAGTCTGAGATATAGGGGTTGTTGGCTTTAGCATAACGCTTGGATACCATGGAAATGCCACCTCGCATACCTTTCTCGAAGAACAGGTGCATGTCATAATCGGTTAACAGTTCCAATTCTACCCCTGTATATTTCAAGAGTGCACCCCAAGATAATCCAGGGCTTGTATAATAGTGCGCTGGATCCAGACCATACTGCCGTAAGCAAGTCTTCCATATATCTCGAAGACATCAGCTAGTAGAAGCACATCAGTCCGCAGGTATAGGTCGTGATAATCTCCCATAGTATCACATTTGAATGCCCCCCAAACCTCCTGCGCATGTTGATAATCCTCATTGGAGATATGTTCCTCCGTAAGCTTGGTATAAAAGGCATCTTGTGGAGGTAGGCGCTCCCCAAACCGTTCCCAGGAGTCCATATACTCATAGGGATAAATCCTTTTACGCAATAACAATTGTATCTTTTTATCATTCGGTTCATATTCAGTTGTGATACGGAAGTCAACAGAGTCGTTAGCCGCAACCAGCTTATCAAATGACGCAAGCAGGAATTGTGCGCTATCGATGAACCTCAACTGACCAAGGAGAAGGAAATATATTTCTCCATGTTATTGGGGATGCAGGTTATTTTCCATTCCACTTTGCTGATGGCTTGCATGATCAAATGAGAGTCATATCCCCGCAGGTTATGGAACACATCTGGGATTGTGGTTGTTTTGGGGCTCAGCCGCAACTACAGATTGCAAGCATTGTGCGCAGCACCTCTGTACTTACCTGTGATATGGCAGTGGTCGCGGACAGAGTCACCATGTAGAGGTTTTTTTACATATATGACAAGCCTGTGCTGTCCGGTGTGCGCGCCAATCCTCTCTGGTAATTATCATATGTCGAGGGTTTGCCAGGACTGCTTTGATCTTGGTTTCTTCCTGCTGCAAGGCCTCAAGGAACTTCCTAGCTGCATTTTGCCCTCGATATACTACAGGAGGTTCTGTGCGACCATCACACCTGACCACAACATACCCATAGCCACACGCTTCATGCTGTTGAGTCTTTTGGGTATTGTATTGTGCGGGGTTTGATCCAGGACCATCTATCTTACAGGTGAGTGCCTCAAAATCTGCGTAGATTACGTAGGGCGCTGGAAGCTGCTTGTGAGAGTTCTGGAAGGACAGCTTGTTTTCACCTTCTTTCGGCATGTCAATACATACAGCTGTTTGACCAATTCTCATACAATCAGTTCTATGGGCCTCGAGCAGATCTTTCCTGGAATAGCCATGCAGACACCTCTCACAGAAGTGCTTACCTTCTCGGTGGGCACTTTGATGAAAGAGCAGTCGGCTGAGGCTTTTGACCCACGTGTAGTGGAACCTACATGCCTTCTCAATCAACAGAAGGTTGATCCTGGGGATGTTCTTGTCTTGTGTGCTGAGTCTGTGAACAATCACCCCTTTATCCCAACCAAAGACGTTAATAGCCAGATTGTTTTGTATTTCAACCTTTCCGATCTGGGAGAGTGGAGCTGGAGCATCTATTCCTTCAAAGTTTAAGCCGTCTTTTGAGGGATACTTGGTGCATCTTTCTGGATGTATCTTGGCTGGAAACAGAGCAGATCGTAGAGCCCAGCGAAGACAGTTATCATCATGGTTTTTCACATTGATGATAGTCTTTTTAGCTTTGAGTTCTTTCGGCAAACAGATATAGGACCCACCTCTTAGTGGTTGGTACCGGGCAATATTTATCCAGAGGTCCTCCACTCTATCCACCATCCATCCTGACCCTCTATGAGTCCATTTCTCAAGAGATTCTATCATGTGTGGGAAAGCGTCGTTGAGCGCTGCATCAATCTCATCCACTTGCAGGACATCCATCTGATGGCTGCGAAATACTGGGTTTGTGAATTATGTTCCCCCATCACCATTATCCTTCTTCAGCCCCACTCTGAGTGCTAACTGGAATTTTAATCCGCGAAGGGCTCCAACCTCTTTTGCTACCTTCCGGTAAATTGCGGGGCGAACATTATCCAAAATGGCTAGTGGGTCAGCTCCCAATCGGTGCCCATCTGCGATATTCATCTGCCAACTGCGGAGGTAATTACCAATTGTCCCAGGGGCCCGTCTGAACCTCGGAGCAGGCACAGGTCTCGGTGCAGGTCTGGATGCTCTCGGTGCAGGAATCGGTGCAGGCACATGTCTTGGAGCAGGTCTGGGTGCTCTCGGTGCAGGTCTCGGTGCAGGTCTTGGAGCAGGTCTGGGTGCTCTCGGAGCAGGCACAGGAACCGGTCTTCGGGCTGGCATATACCTATGAGCGATGATGGCATTTATGTAGTCTTTTTTAATATGATTTCCTCTTCTACCTGATGGATCATTAAGCAGGATATTGTTTTGCACCACATAGTTTCTCAACGCCTCGACACTCTCTCTTTTAAGTGCAGTTATATTTAAGTTATTCATCATATACTGCTATACTATAGAATGTTATTTCTCTAATTGGTTATCGTATCAGAGTTACACACAGGTTTGTATACTATGGTATGTTATTTCTCTAATTGATTATCGTATCAGAGTTACACACAAATTTGTATACTATGGTATGTTATATCTCTAAATGGTTATCGTATCAGAGTTACGCACCAGATTTGTATACTATGGTATGTTATTTCTCTAATAGGTTATCGTATCAGAGTTACGCACCAGATGGGATCATTTCAGCAAGCACATTTTGAAAGTCTATACGAGCTTGTTTTTCAATGCGCAGCATCTTTTCAACAACACTTTTACTACCACAACCACGGCAAAGTTGTGTCCGAGAATAAACACCAATCCCACACTTGCGGCATGGTACTATTGGACGTTTACCATTTCTAATCACTACTCGATGCTGCCAGCATTGATCATACATAGCGGGTCTTCCACATGTTTCTTCCTTACCTAGCGGCAGCCAATTACACTTGTTCTGTGCACGTACTGACATTTTATATCATTATAATACTTTATCTCTAATTGCATGTTGTATTATTTTGGTGGGAGCTCGGTGTTGTGAGGAACGATCAAAAACTCTTCACGGACAAATCCACGGGCCGGACCATCTTGAAGTAGTATAGCACAGGCTCTCCAGACTTTGTAACAGACCGTCCTATCCGATAAAGATTAACAGACCACACAGGGTCTGTAGCACGACGTCGACCTCCTTCCAGCTCACCTGGTTGGTATAGATAAGGCAGTACAACATCGGTAGGTACTTTTTGCTTCTCCAGCCAACAGGGCGATCAGCTGGAGATGCTGGTTTCTGTTTCACCATTTTAGCTTTGATAGCATTAACAGGCTTCTTCCCAATCAGTAGTGTGACTTCGTTGTTTAAAGCTGAAACAAAGGCAGGTAGTCTCTCTACCCATTCTGTCAATCTCTCCCCCTTAAGCAATTTCATTTCCTGAGCATAGTGATGTCTGAACAACCGTTCTGCTAGTGTACGATTAAACCGCTCTGCAAAAGCTTAATCGCGATGAACGTCTGGGATCCCACGTCTCACCTCAACACCATGCTTCTCCAATGTGTCACTTACAGATCCCATGAACTCACGCCCTGGATCCACCTGGAGAAGTTTGGCCAATCGAGTGGACTACGATTATAGATGCGGGTAAATGCAGAAGCAGCCTCTGTTGAATACTTTGAACTTAAAGGCTCAGCCTCTTTATACCGACTGGCAACATCAACTACAACTAACGCATATTTATAATTCTTACGTCCAACTTTGTCATGTGGTAGAAACAAGAGGTCGGCTTGATTGACTTGATTTGGTGTAGAAATGTCGAACTTAGGTCGTGGTATATAGCGGGGAGGAGGTAGGTAGATCTGCCACATAGCCTGTTTTTTTAGCTAAGCCTGGGATTCATCTTCAGACACCTTTGCAGCTTTTGCAAGTTTCTTTATAGCTGGAGTTCCTCTCCAATACTCCTGAGGGCTATAATGTATCTCCGCTAGTTCCATCTTATATTAGACACATACATATATATTCAATATGGCAATGAATTACGGAAAGAAACTAGCGCCTACACGAAGGACCCGCACAGGTCTGGGTGTGAAAGGTGTACGCACAAGTAATCAAGTTACTCTTGATACCCCAACGGCCACAGCAGGTAATAATGTGATTGTCAAATTCCCAAAGCTGCAGCATGATGATGTCATTGTCCCAAGCACGGTCAGACTGGCCTTCAACATCACTCTAAATAGCACATATGACAATCGCGCTATTGTCAACAACATAGGCCGCAACATTGTGAGCAAACTAGAGGTAAAACTTGGAGGAGAGGTTGTCATGAGTTTGGACAGCGCAGATGTCTTCTACAATTATGTAGACCTATGGCTCTCCTCTAGCGCGAGAGATAATGCTGACTACCAGGGTATAAGTAGAGAAAATTGTCGGAAAATTCGTGTAGGTGCTGGTGATAAAGATGGTAATAATAAGGGTGACAACGCGGTTGCTAAAGCTTTTGGCAATATATTTGCTATACCATTAGATTTTAGTCTCTTGAGTGGTCACGCCCCATTTCACCCATCAGGTTTGCACGATTGGTTTGAATACATCATATACTTTGCACCTAACGAGAAGGTCATCATTGCAAGCGATGACACCAACGCTTCCTACACCTTGAAGAACATGACTCTGGAATTTGATGTTGTGAATCAAGCGAGCCTTGCAGCAGAGATCCGAAATAAAATGTTGAATGAGTACCCGGTAAACTATACAGATATACAGAGGCACCGGAGAGAAATGCTAGACCTCACTAGCTCTGTGTGGACTATCCCTTTGAATTTACCTCGACACAGTATCAGCGATGTTGTCCTGTTGTTCGTCAAACCAATTGATGATGGTGGATTTGCACGAAAACCTGAGATTTTCATGAACCCTGATATCACTCAGGTCAGTGTAACCATTGAAGGTGTTCCTAACCAGCTATATGCCCAAGACGTTCTCCCATACCAGTACTGGGATGAGGCTAAGAAGGTATTCGGCTCAGGTAGATTGTCCATGGGTGAGGGCCTCAATCCTGAGGTAGGCTCAGTTGTTAAGGAGATCGGTCTACATCACACTGATTTATCAGATTACCTCCAAAAACACTACGCACTTGTTCTTGATCTGCGCAGCACTGATGATGATGCTCTACATGGTAACGGTCGTAAGCTGGGAAACGGCAGCGTAGGCATGACTCTGGAGATCAACCGCACTCCTGCAGAGGAAGGTATAGTGATTATGTACTACTTCGTCCTCTCGGATAAACAACTGCTCATCAAGAACGGTCGCCTAGCCAGAGTGTGGAGTTAGATGTAAAACCTATATAAAAAATGGACTTACCAAGAGATCCCCACACTGCAATTATATGTGGTAAAACAGGCTCTGGAAAGACGCAGTATGTGTTGAACCTATTAGAAACCAGCTATTCAGGGGTATTTGCAAGAATTTTCATATCATGCCCCACTTGGTCTTACAATCAAACATACTTACTACGCGAGTCCCTTTCTGACGACTGCAATGTCTTCTTTCTAGATCCCTCTGGAAATAAATTGCAAAAACATCTTGAAATCATGAGCAAGCTCTACCAAGGTATACCTATTCTCTACATAGTCGATGATTGTTCTGCAGAAAGTGATCTTGTGAAAAAGAGGAGAGCGTTATCAAATTTAGCTTTTTTAGGTAGGCATCATCAGCACTCGCTATGGGTGTTAACTCAAAAATGGAACTCGGCTGTTACTGATGTACGTGAACAGACTGAGTGGATTGCTTTATTCCACTGCAAGTCAGCTCATTGCTTTGATCTAGTTATGAAAGAAAACAGTGGTATTCCACAAGGAAAGTGACAAGAAATCCGTGATAAGCTATCAAGTACAAAGTATGCTAAACTTGTATTAAAAAGCGGACCACCTTTTGAGTACACAATTGAGTAAGTAATACATAGTAATAGTTAAGTAATACATAGTAATAGTTAAGTAATACATAGTAACAGTTAAGTAATACATAGTAATAGTTAAGTAATACATAGTAATAGTTAAGTAATACATAGTAATAGTTAGGTAATACATAGTAATAGTTAAGTAATACATAGTAATAGTTAAGTAATACATAGTAATAGTTAAGTAATATATAGTAATAGTTAAGTAATAAATAGTAATAGTTAAGTACACATAGTAATAGTTAAGTAATGCATAGTAATAGTTGAGTAATACAGAGTAATAGTTGGAGTAATACATAGTAATAGTTAAGTAATACATAGTAATAGTTAAGTAATGCATAGTAATAGTTGAGTAAGACATAGTAATAGTTAATTAGTGCTTAGTAATAGTTCAGTAATGTGTAGCGCCATGTTGAACACAGTATTATTAATAATCATACTCGCACTACATCTGTGGTATATTTATCCCATTGTATTGCGTATCCGTAGAGTCGTGATGAATATCGAAAGTCTTATAGAAACACTAGGTGAGCCATCGCAAGAGCCATCACAAGATGATCACCGCAAGCAGCTAGCTGCCGTCATCCATGGAGGCATGTCCATGGACTATTTTGGGAAGCATATTTCATCTCAACAGCTTCAAGAGATGTCGGGTGCAGATGTGGGACGATTGCATGCTGTATATGAGGCCCGTCTTGGTGATAAACTGACTAAAAGCTTGGGGAAAACAGCAATAAATTTATATGCGCGGGCAGCAGCCAGTATATTTAATATTGACAGTGAGCAGGCCCTTGCTACAGACCTTGGAGAAGATCCCTTTATAAACACTGCATTAAAAAGTATTAGTTGCGGTCTATTTCATAAATGGGGGTTCTGGATTGCACCAGTAAGTATGGTTCTTACAACTGGACGACATATTGAATATACAAAAAGAAAGGATATACACAATGGAAATACAGAGGTTGAAAAACCCCAAGAGGATGAAAGCCGGGAAACGTGCTTGGGAGACACGCAAGGCACGGATAACGATCGATATCCCGCATTCGAAGGAGACCGAGCGCTTTAAAGGGGAACTTCGGAAGATGAAGAAACCCCAGCGGGCAGCGGTTGTAGATCCAGCTAGGGCTTCTTGGGATATTTGGTGGGGTGTACTAGCTGCTGCTGTCGTAGTTGCTGCTGTCGTTTTAGCTCAAAATCGTCATACACCTAGCCCACCCAGTCCCCCATGCCTGAAAACCAATTGAACATAACCGCAGATGGTTATATATACTAAACAATGACGCAGCCTAACCAAATTATCAATTCCTTGTACCACGGCGGAACAATAGCTTTATTAGCCACGGGCTATGCAGTCCTAGGAAGTGCTGTTATGAAAAGCCTGAAACCACCACCCTCATTAGGGATGAAACCTCGTGATGTAGCCCTCCTTACATTGGACTTTACAGCAGCTACTATGACTCGTGAGTGGCTAGTTTCCCAAGGTATCATTCCTGATAAAATCGTTACACTACCCAATTAAATATATGTGTCTTATAGATGATGGCTACGATTGCCTTGGTTGTTGGTGGGGCTTTAGTAAATGCCCTAGCATTTTCAGGTTCAAACTTTGTATTTAGTCAGCTTGCCAAGGACCCTGCTGCACAGGAAGAATGTGCGCGTCATGATAAAGCCGTAGAAAAACTGCAGACAGCTCAAATTGAATGGGCTCGTGATAGGCAAGAGAAGCTGGATAGGATGAATCAAAGACTTATGGCAGAAAGACGTGCTGTACAGACCTTCAGAAATGTAGATGACGCAATGAGATTTTACAACCAGATTTATGGTGCAGACTCTATTCAACTAGATTCGGAGCCTCGCCTGAAAGACTTCTATTTACCATCCCCTCAACAACACAACCGAGAGTTGGCTTTTATTACAATTGCTACGATTGGGATGGGATCTGCTTATTTCTTGCTAAATTGATGTTAAAATTTGTGATATAATAACAACGGAGGAGTATATACCAATGGATGATTTGGGGGATGACCTAGCTGATGACGCGGTTGATGACCCATACTTCGATGGCGTAGCCGATGATTTCCTTCCCGATGTACCCACTGCAGCTGAAACTAGCGTTGGTGTTGTTGGTGTGTCTATTGCAGCACAACAACGTGAAGTTGACAAGATTCAGCTCGTAGACAAATATTACGCTGATATGAAAATTGCTGGTACTCCAAAGTATGACATATTTAAGTTGGATTCAGAACATAATTTGTATCTTACACACAGGGGTAGTGAATATCGCCTCAACAAAATTCGGACTGATGGATGGATCACTATATCAACAATCAAGTCACAAAGAGAAGGGAAGGGGGCAATCAGGGAATTATTTGGTGATAGACAAAATGCTGCTACCAAAATAGAGAATGCGGCGTCTAACGTCATTGATGGCACAGATCCCGATGTAACTGCACTGTTGGATGATATCAAACAATTAATAGGGAAAACACATGTAGTTGTTCAGACTGATGCTCCCCCATTACCCCTACGGGAGCTCTTGGGACTCGACAGGCAGCTTAGAACTATACGAGGAACATCATCAGCTCAAGAAAGCAAGCTTGTGGAAACTGACCAACAACTCGAAGAGGCAAGAGACCGCCTCGAAGCAACCAGCGGTAAAGACGAAAAGACAAGTATACGCAGAGAGATTGAACAGCTGGATGGAAGGAGAGACGCCCTACAGACTAGCATAGGCACACTTCGTGGTGATCTGAAGTCTCAGGTACGACAGATACGTGACCTTGCCCGTGAGCTTGTATATAGCGACCTTTCTCTGCGAGAAAAATTGGTTAAGTTGTTTCGAGAACAGGGTGTAACGATTGCTTCCATTATAATCGCAATAGGGTTTATAATATCCACTACCATACTGGCACTTGGGTTGGGAGGGGCTCCCGTGCCAACACCACAGCCAACACCGCCGCCAGATAATGTTGTCAAAGCACTGGGTCGGGTGATGAAACGTTTTGGTAAATGGCTCGGTGCAGCTCTACCGGGCATTATTGGTGGTGCCCTTTCTTTGCTTTTCAATCTAATAGGGGACATATTCACAAAGGTAGGGAGTCACTTGTGGGCACTTATGCTTGCGGTGGGTGGTGCACTTATCGCATAGGTATCCAGACGGTCAAATTGAATATATTATATGACATTTAATATTACAATGTATTACAGCACGCATATCGTCACTGGAGAACCCGCCAATCTCCAATTTCCGCTCCAGGTAAGCGAAGTAGGAATGAATGATGTGTGTTTTACCAGTGGTTGGTATAATCTTGATAAGGATGGGAAGATGAGTGTTCTGTTAATTGATAGTAAAACGACCAAGTCAACAAGAGTTGAGGCAGGCCTGTATTATTTCAATATGATTAAAAGAAGATTAGATAAAGGGATAATCCAAAATGATGTGGGAGATATTGATTTAGAGCCGGCCACTGCACTGATCCCTATAACTGTGTCAGATGGGATTGCGCTTATTTTAAGTGAAAATCTCTTAGAGCTATTGGGATTCGAACTTACTAATGAAAATAAGGTAATGAACCCAGGTGTGTATAGGAGCGATCATGTACCTCCTCTTATGATGGATCTTTCCTTAAGCATTCACCTCCGGGAGTTAGATGTTTCGCATAACCTTGTTGATGGACACCCCACGGACAGACTTGGTAAATTTCTTGTGAATAAGACTGATATGGGCCGAATGACTCATATGCGATATAGTCATCCAAAAAATGCATCGACTTGCGAATGATGTGCTGAATACCATCACCTTAGAGTTACGAAACAATGGTAAACCTTTCAATAACCACAATCTTCCCATTGAAGTTACATTGCTATTAAAATAATCGATGTATTACAGCACATATCTAGTCACGGGAAAACCAAGAAACCTAGAAACCCCTCTTCAAGTAGAAAAGGTTGGTATCACAGATGTGTTCTTCACCAACGGTTGGTATAACCTGAATGAGCGTCGATTTTTAGACATTAGATATTCAGAGAGTAAGCGAATCAAAAAAGTAACCATTGAACCAGGCTTCTATACTTTCAATACACTCAAGAAAAGAGTTGAAGAGGAGATAGAAAGAGAAGGAAGAGGAGGTTTATTCTTAGAACAAAGCACTTTACAAATCAAATTAGTCATACCGGCTACTTGTGAAGTCAAATTCAGCAGTAACTTTCTATATTTCTTGGGAATTAATCTCACGGATAAATGGGTGGGTGCAGGTGTATATAGGAGTGATCACGTGCCTCCCATTTTAGGGGATCTTTCTATATGCATTCACCTTCTGGAATTAGATATCACTCGAAACTTTGTTGAGGGGCGCCCTAGCAATAGACTGGCAAAAATGACTGTTAATTAAGAAGTAGGGGAAACTACTCACGTAACATATTCACACCCCATGATGCATCCTCTCGCTGGAGGTGTGTTGAACACCATCACCTTAGACGTGCGTGATGGTTATGGCCAACTCATACATAATAATAATTTATCAATTGAAGTGATGTTACTATTAAAATAGCTACGAAGGTTGTTGACAGCATTCATCCAACATTACCATCAGCTCCTCCTGGAAGGGAGCCAGCAATTTCCGCTTACAACATATGACACAACTAAGAAATTACCTTGAAGCTGAGATTTCTACTCGAGAAGGTCTAAGCCGCAAATACACACGGGTCTCCCATGGACTTGAAGCAGTAGACACAGTGCTTATACTAACAACTGTGGGACTTGATGCTGCTGGAATAGGTGTTTTGGCTACGATTGTTGCTGCACCAGCAGCGATTGCCATGGAAGGTGTTGCTGCTGTATGTGGTGTTGGTAGTGTACTCTGTAATTATTTAAGAACACAGATGGATAAGAAAGTTGCGAAGCATCGCCAGATTGCAACAATTGCTTCCTCTAAGCTTAACAGCTTCGTAGACCTTGTCAGTAAAGCTGTCAAAGATGAGGACATTTCTGCTTCGGAATTTCAGGCGGTCGTTGCAGAATTTGAACGTTCTAAAGTCTTAAAAGAGAAGTCCCGAACTGCTAAAAAGACGGGTGAAGATAAAAAAAAAAGCAACTTCTGGAAGATGGGAAACAAATTGGGCGGCAGGAGGCGCAGCAGGCTATTGCCAAAGCACTGGGTGGAGCCTCAAGTTAAGCTTTTAGCGAGATCCACCCCCATATTGAAGGTGTTATGATATGTATATATGGTAGCATTTAAACACATCTCCGAACATATGCCAGAGGCTCCTGTTTGGTAGGATGCTGAGACTGTGGGTGTGGGTAATCTAACAGCACAGCGGATATACCCAGGTGGATCAGATCAGTACTTCTTGGCAAAGTTTAAAAACATCTTTAAAAACTACCGAGTACACAACGTACGTGATGATGCCACTGTGGAAAGGTGGCGTGTCGACCCTATGATGTTTTGGCAAGCCCAGTTAAACTTTGCCCTGTGGATTGCCGCAGATGGATGTGGTGTTTCTCCCGAGCAGATGACTAACTACAAACACTGGACGGTTCGCATGGTTTATCGCTTTCATGTGTATTACACCATACGGAGAATATTAAAAAGACTTGAAGTTCGTCTACCAGATGAGGATAACTTTGACCCTTACAATAACCCGTACAGTGACGGGACGTTCAAACAACTGTGTAAAGAGTTTGGGATTTCACCGAAAGTTACCCAGTGGACCCCACCAGGGGTTCCAAACCAGGGGCTATGGATACCCTGGAAATGGTACTCAACCACTTATCACCCAATCCAGTATGTGGCTAACGACATGGCGAAGAAAGGTATTATCCGCACAAAGCTCAGCAGCAATTACTATGATAAGAAAATCTTGTCATTTGGGGACCGGGCAGTGATGCTGACCGTCGACTACATCAGTCAACCATCGAATATGGAAACTGGTTACTTAAAAATAACCAAACCAACTAGTGATGGTTTCACAGACCTTGGTATCAACTATATCAACGACAGCATTCGTGTTCTTGTGTGGGCTGTTTTAGGTGCTCAAGCACAAACTCGCAGTCCAATTCTTGGTGGTGGTCTGGATGCTCAGCAACAATTTATTCGCAATGTTGAGGATGCGGTGGCTGCTCCTATAGATCTCCCATCTCCCACTCAACGTTATCAAGATACCCTGACCTATGCCTCACGTCCTTTGGATTTCAGTCTGGGTCAAGATTTGTACATGATTCCTAGCAATATGCTTTTGCGTATAGATACCCAAATTGGCTACAACAATAATACTATGGCTGCTAAAGACCTTGCTATAGGTAAGCACCATAATATGGAAATATTCCTTCACACACCCCCAATAAAAATTCTTAGCTACACCCCTGTACGTTTCCGTTTTTGTAACGAGCATGACCGGATGTTATTACATTTAGGGAGCATGCGCACGGTAATTTGCAAGGACAAATCTCTCGCTTGTCGGACTAGTTCCCCTAAGATACTTTGTCGAAATCAACGTGCTCTGACAAGGGGCAGGATATGCATACAGAAAGGGCAGGGAGGGGGAAGGGGCACAAAGTCAAACTAAGATACAACCTGTATTACTTTTCCCCAAACTTTACCATGAAAATAAGGGGGGTTATATAATTGTAACTTGCAGTGTTAATAATTTCACATTGATTAAGAATTCTTGCAACTTTGATCACCACAGTGTAATTTCAAAATAACTAGTCTAATGTGGGGATACGGAATCCCTCTCCACGCGAAGTCGGAAACTGGTCACCGATTATATCACATATATGCCTTTAAACAACATTTCTTGTATGATGGAGAGACAATAACATTCCTTGGCGGTTATTTTTAATCTTTGCATATTGAACAAATTTGTTATCAAAATATAATTAGCAGATTTTCTCGAGAAAAAAACACTTTGGTCATTCAGATCATTTCATCTGGTTTCCGGGAACAGGCACTCCTGAAGTTGTGGATCCATATCTATCAGACAAATAACCAGTAACACCCACCGGTTAAGGTCTATATACCAATCAGCCAACTACCAGTGTACAATTACGGACGCCATGCATAATTAACATATTTTATATGCTGTAGAGACAGGCCCGTAGCCATGAATTTGAAAGGGGGTTTCGTTTTTCGTATAAAAGGGCAACAAACTTTGAAATTCCAGGTACTTTTTATTCTTTAAGATTTTAAAAGGGCACTTTCTCAACAAGACGCTCCCTCCCCTTCCCTGTGGGCCTAAGAATAACATTCATTGTCGGTTTTCATTAATTTTTGCCTCATATTGAACAAATTTGTTATCAAAGACTATTTAGCAGATTTTTCGAAAAAGATTTGTCTGGATCTCATTTCTTGCCATGAACTAAGTAAATAATTCACGTAGGCCTAATATATATGCGACAAAAAATGGCACGCAGTTGAAAACAGAGGCAAGGCTGTCTGCTTGACATCAAAATGACGAAAAAAGGGTCAATGTCGGTATCTGTTTGGGCTCACTGCAGACACGACTGTTAAGGGATTCCTGCCAGGCACATAGCCAAGGCGGCGGGTGGGGAGGGGAGGCGGGGGAGGGGGATGGAAATTTAGTTAAAAAACAAAACGAATCGCAAAAACAAGGTCTCTTTACTGACATACCAGTACTACTGTACGTACATTTGATGAATATTAGTGACCAGTGGTGTGCCTAAATGGGGGAGGAGATAATTTTCCCCTAGCCGAATATTTCACAAAACTCGGAAAATGTGTGCATTGTAATGTGCAAAATAGAAATTCAATATGTTGTTTGGTAATTCTGATGAAAGCAATCGGTTTTAGCAAAGTTTAGTTGTACCAGCCATGGGAAAAGGATTGGGATTGGAAAGGGCAAGGGAAGGGGGGGGGGGGGGGGGGAGGATAAACTTGGATTAAGATTTTTCATGAAAGATTCGCGCCTTTACATCAGCAATGTTCGGTTTTTTTAATGTTAGAAATTCGAACATCTCAAGGCCACTGAAAATGTACGCATCACTGCCCTCACACTCTATACATACTGTGTACAATTATTCATACAGTGTACGTACGGAGTTTATTTCGAGAACGGTTTAAGCGCATAGTGTGTACGTTATTTAAGAAATATTTAGTGAGGGCGCTGCGAGTAGCAATGTCGTAGATGTCGGTGCACAATATTGGCATGTGGTAATGTCCCCCCCCCTCCCATTTTTCTGGAGAAAAAAATTACGTCATAAGGATCGATACACTGGTGTCTATGGGGTTCAATGTACTGGCGTCTACATCGGCTCACTGCAGTGGAGTATTTATGGCGGACCGCTTCACTTAAGTCCCTAATGCAAAGGCTGTGATGGCTTTGAAGTCTTTAAAAGGGTGGGGTCACTGCACTTGAATCTACATTGATGTCTACAATGGGTAACTGCAAATGAGTCTATAATTTGGTCACTTGCCTGTTGTTTATTAGAAGCTAATTAATTGATGTCTAAAAGGGGATCATTGGCCAGCCTGGTTTAAGAGGGCATAATGTTTTGATGCCTGGATGCCATGTTACCTCTTAACCCCTATTTTGTCATGCATGTGAACCAACATGACCTTTGGAATAATAGTAATTTCAAGGGGAAGAGAGGTGACAGGGATACAACAACCCCCTGATCAGTATTACCTTTCCTCTTTGGTAGGAATATAAAACTCCCCCTATCAAAATGGTTTGTATTTTGTCATAGGTCAGTGAACAATAACAGTGATTTGTCTCAGATAATGACACACTGCCCCCGTTTGGTAGAAACATGTTACCTAATAAATCTGGGAATGAACCAGGTGTGGAATAAACATGACAAGTGTGAAGAACTAGTTTTCATACAACTATACATTCAGTTTGAAAAACAAAACATAAAGATATACATTTATTGATATATTTGATGTCAAATGAACTCATTATTCTTGTTAACATAATACACATTGTTTTCTTATAACTCATTTTAGAAATCCGTTGCGATCTCAAATCTTTAAGAACTTTTGTTTTCATTTCTGCAAAATTGAGTAGGCCTAATTGGTATAATTCAAGGACTGAAGGATAACTGGTTTTAAGTGATTTACCGAGCCTGGTTGAACATTCCCTTAATGTCTGCCACCAAGGCAAATCTGTCATTTCAAAATTTTCAGCAGAAAATCTTTATTCTGTTAGTGTGATTTTCTGAAATGTCATTTTAACATTATAACGAAATTTGTTAAGAAAGTTACATGGTTACAGTTTAAAATCCTTATGAAAAGAAAGTGGCAACATAACTTAAATTGATGAAAATCAAGGGCAAACCATGACAAAAGAATTAAATCTCCATAGTGATTGAAATCGAACATTTCACGGCTACTGCTGCAGGTCTTAATATGCAAATATGCGATGCATGAACGGGCATACCTCTTTATTTTGTATGTGAATAATTTGTGTTAAATCATAATAGGCCTACTTGAAAAAGACTATATATGATTCATCCAAGTTATCTACGTGTAGCAAAAATCAAAACAAAAAAGACCGCAAGAACTTCCGTACAGATGTTCAGCTGTCCTCATTCTATTCACATGTAAAACAATGGCACAAATCCCCAAAAGACTAATTATTCAACTTCTTAAAGGATTAGTTCAGAGGTCCAGGAAGTCTATCCTATATGAAAGTGGACTTCGAAAGAAACAAAATGGTGAGAAAGCATTCAAAAATCTTATTCGGTTAAGGAGACATATAAGAATAAAGTTTTGTATCATTTGTGTAGAAACGACTGAAATCAGACTAGTGTGATGTTATAGCCTCAGATTCTCCGAAGTCTTTATATATTCTGTCATAATTTTTTCTTTGATTTTGTGGCTTAAAAACCATGGAATATGACAAAAAAGTAGTAAAACTGAATCTAGGAAGGGTATTTATAATATACCACCTAAAGAAAGTTCAAGGGAAAATAATTTCAATTGTGAAAACAATTAAATAAACTTTCTTTGAAATACATTAACAATTGTTAAGAATGTGAGGATGATGACGTCAACTTTCCATAGTAGACTTACAGGCTGCACCAATCATTTCTACACAGATAAGACGCTTTCTTCACCATGGTGTTTCTTTTGATGTCCTCTTTCACATAAGATGGACATGCTTGACCACTGAACTAATCCTTTAAAGGTCTATGGACAATTTATATATCTTGTTTGAAAAACTATTAAAATCAGAGAATATTAATTTTTGAATTATGAATTAAGGTTGAACAAAGTCTGATACAGTATGTGAGATGTGTGACTGGGCGGATATCTTTTTGCAGCTCTTTAAATGTCTTTCCTCCATCTAATAGTCACTGACAAAGCTACAATCGTCTATTCCTGCTATTGGCAGTATTGGGGGAATGGCAAAGATTCAAAACTATTTTTTTTAACAAAAAGATTTATAGACCATCTCCATTTTGGTAAGAATTTCTTCAACACTGAATTATGACTTTTCACAAACATTTAGAAAAAAAGACTTATAAAAGACAATATAGGTTACATGTCACAATGTAATACTTCAATTTATATTCTATTTTTAATAGGAAACAACAGAAAAGAAAGCCCTATTCCGTTAAAGGTGTATGTACAAATGGGAGCAATATTACCCACAATATTGTATTGCCCATCACAAACTACGTAATTCCAAATGTTCAATCAAAATGTAGTCAAAATTGAGCCTGGTTTACAGCAATTTCAATTTGCAGGTAGAATTGTGGAACTGTTATGTAAAATACTGTATATTGTATTCATGAAACTTCAGGCTACTTTTCCACAGGGCTTTTGTAGAACTGAGCCCAATGATTTTGAACAGTAGCAACAGGTTGCCGGGGATCTTTATCATACCCACAATCAACACCTAACTAAAACATATCCTCAATGACTGAAATTAAAAAGAGAATAAATGAGCTGTCTTCACATTGATCCATCACGTGCATACTGTAAAACATAAAAACTCAACAATGTAACATTATGTTTTATCAAAATTTAGAAATTTGTGGACAGGTCTAGTAAAAAGCATCAAAAACCAAACATTATATTAAAATCAGAAAATGATTACAAATAAGAAAATAACAATGTAAGTTTGTAACAGTATTTGGTTTATAATAAGGTGGAGAGAACTATAATGCAATAAAATTAAACTTTTCAACGGAAGTGACGTACTGGTATGTAACATATTTCATGGTGCTGTGTCAAGCAATTTACTTGTGACAAGTGTTCCTCTTGAAATACAGCTATAGTATTATCATTAGACATGGGTGACGTGAGTGAATGTCACCATTCTGATAAATGTGAAAATATTGGTTTTGTTTAAGATATAAGATATAACTATTGCGAGCACATTTAACAATCAAGTACACCTTCGAAATCTGACACCATTACCCTATGCATGCACACATTTTGCATTGGCACTAAATTCTCCCATCCTTTAGACGAATGTTTGGCGCCCACCAACACAAGGGGCAAATAAAAGTGACGCCAGGGCACCTTGAGCTTTGTGATATAATTGTAGAGATGACGCATCTTCCATTGTGTTTCATCTCTCCTCACAATATCTTGCTAAGTGGAATGCTTGCCAACAATTCTCCATCTAAGCCATAACTAAAACTATAAAAATATTAAGAAAAAGACTGCCCTAAGAAATGTAATGCTTTATCTTTTTGAAAATATAACAAGAAAATTATGTTTATCTGTTCAAAGAGCTGCAAAAAGTAGCAAACTATATTGGTAATCAATAAGCCAGGATACAATTGGAATTAAAGAGACTTCAATTTAATTAACATTCTTGCAAGCTTTGAGAAAATTTATGTCACCCCCTTCCCCTCGTGTCTTTAACAAAAAACTATAAGCTTTTATAGGTCTGAAAATTGACAGTGACCGTATTTCTAAGTTTGCAGACACACACACACACACAATTTGTGTCATGTTTAATTTAACATAATTAAACAGAATTCAAGATGATTTTACACCATGATCTACAAAATATGAGAAATTTATAGATATAAATCGAAACCTAAAAGATTTAGATAATAATGATTGCATTGATCAGATTCGAAATACTTAAGATCCCAAAGAAATATTAAAATCAAGTAAGGGTTCCGTATAGAACTAAAGAATAGTTTAGAAGGAATTTAATCGTTTACTAAGCTGAATCAAATTAAGTAAACTCGGTATATCAGAATGCTATGACAATATAGCCCAAACTCACACACAGTCGTCAGCGAGTCGGTGGCAAGGCCCACATTTGTTTTCCTCTCCAGACCCCAATTTAAAGATGCCCCACTACTGAAATTTCCACAAGCAATGTTTGTGTTTATAAAAAATATAAGATATAATAAAGCCGGAATACGTCTTTATTACTTGAGAGTATATTCCAGTTTTATCTATGTCACTAACGGGCACCCTTTGAACTTTACAAAGAAGGTGGGAGGACAAAGGCCTGGAACCTCATCGAAAGTTTTACTTGGGCCCCATTTCAATGAGTCCCCACTCTTAAAATTCGGGGTGGTTCGCACATTATAGAAAAGCCCTATTTTAATAGGACCTTTCTAGCTAAGGTCCAACTTTAAAATGAGAAATTAAACGTACGCAGATGTGAATGCTTTTTCCTAGGAAGACAAGTCTAATGAGGGATGTTTGGCCATCAAACTTGTCTTTAGGGGAAATTATAAATAGATTATGTGCACGCGAAGTGCGTCAAATTTCACAATTTTAGTGTTTCCTTCCATGAGAAAGGGCACTTGTTTTCTCTGAAAAGGGCACTTCGTTTACTGGGAAAGGGCACTCTTCCTTTATGAAAAAGGCACTTTTTGAACTTTTCACAACTTCTGACGAAAGTGGGGGTCACGTGGCCCCTGTACCCTCGATTCCGCAGCTCTGGTTCAGTATCCAGGTATTTCATGCATGAAGCAGAGCAGATGAGACCTCCTCGAGGGGTAGTATTGGCGAGCATTGTTGTCCACAATCTCTATAAAAGGACAACATGCTGAAATTTAAACCTTTGTTGCATTTGTAACGGGGAATGCGAGCAGAGGGAAATATTCATTTGTAGAGCCACTTCACCGGCGTAGAAAGTTTTCATCCTGTACAATATAAACGATAGGAAGGAAGACTCAAGTATGTCAGCCCTTTCCTCTGCAAAACGGTTGTCAGAATGTTTCCTTGTCCACTCTAAATCCCCTTATTACTCCCGTACGAGTGGCAAAAATATTTCATCCAATAAAGATAATTAATATAAAATAAATCTAATTTGCGAGCTTCCTCTCCTAAATGTTTGGACCATTCTAACATTGCATTGCTTTCGTAATATTTTGATAGGTCAAATTTTCCAGTGGTGCGAAATCCTGCCTCATACCCATCTTTACAATACTCGACATGATGATAGTATTATGGTTTGTTCAAAAAAATAAGAATCAGTATTTCTTCCTAGATATGAGCGACACAGTGCGTTTACCTTTATCATTTTGCTGACTAATATGTAGCAAAGGTTGTTCATCAAACTGATAATCAACTGTTTACTTTTCCAACACGTATTTGATAAAAATAGTTATCACCGGACTCTGATATTAGATAAACAAAATGAATGCCTGTTGCACAGTTGTAGTAGATAAGGTTATTAATACTGCATTGCAAATACAAATATTCTTCATTGCATTTAAAAATGAGAGGGGGGGGTGATTTTATTGAACCGACACGATATTTAGTGGTGTAGTTGAGGTGACAACGAAGGTGTTACTTAAAGCACAAAGCGCTCGACTTGTCGGCGTGGAGTCCAGGGGCCCGCTTAAGGGCCCCTGGTGGGGTCCAGAGGCGAAACCCCGGAAGCTCTCCGAAAATTGACATTTCAAGGGCAAAAACGTATGTCACAACGCATAGTAAGAAGGTGTATTATACAAGTCAAAATGTCAAAGTCATGTCAAAGAGAGCTCTAATACACCATATACAAAATACAAAATCATGAAAACACATAATGTGGAAATATAATGTTTATGGTTCACGTTTGTACATGTCTAGGTTTATCGTCACTCTTTGAAAAATATGGGTTGTCTAAAAAAAAAGTGTTCATTTATTTACTACAAACTTATGTAAATGTTGTCAAACTTTTAAATAAGCCTGTTCTGTATCACGTGCACTCCAACACCCTACTCTACCCCCACCCCTCCCCTCCCTTCTTTTTCTCTCTCCTCTCTGTGTCTTAGTTCATGTATTTAAACACAAAATCGCACAAATGTTTGAAATATTTTTACTCGAATAACATTTTAACCTTGAATTGAAAACAGGTTAATTGCACAGTATGTTGCCAATAATCTTAGTGAACAAACAAATGGTACCAAGCCCACCATGGTGATTAATAATCATGTCAGATAATTATGTCAGAGCTCAAGAGGTTTGTTTTTCACACTTGTAATAGTTATAAATATCATTTTCAAATGTGATAGGATTGATTGATTGTGAAAAAGCAGTCCGATCTTGACGGGGAAGCACAACCAGATTGATTTTTTTCTCAAAGCGGGTGAAGGGAAGGGAGGAAGGCTCACGCCATCATTTTCAAAAGATATTCACGTAGGCTGATAGGTAAATAAGGATATTGAATAATTCATTAGAATTATAAAAAAACACAATCATGAAAAAGGGGGTGGAGTGAGGGTGGGGTGGAAGAAGGGGGTGGGGTGGGAGAAGGGGGTGGGGTGGGAGAAGGGGTGGGGTGGGAGAAGGGGTGGGGTGGGAGAAGGGGGTGGGGTGGGAGAAGGGGGTGGGGTGGGAGAAGGGGGTGGGGTGGGAGAAGGGGTGGGGTAGGCTCACGCCATCATTTTTTAAAAGATATCCACATAGGCTGATAGGTAAATAAGGATATAAAATAATTCATTAGACCTAAAAAAAAACACAATCATGAAAAAATCATTTATCCATCCATACCTGCCAGAGCTACATTTTGGCAGTATTCGCATGTGTGTCTTGTGGGAGTACCAGAATAAGTATGAAGATACAGTGTGGGGGTCAGATTTTTTGTTGGTATGGAACACCATTTTGGGGGTAACTTAAATCACTGTCACTGTGGGAGTGAATTTGTACCATTATTGTGGGAGTGGTTTGTTGTTGGTATGGAAGAGTTCTACGAGTGTAATAATTCACTGTGGAGTAAGTTTGTTTGTAGTTGGCAGTGGAAGTTAGCGTACAGGATTATTTTAATATATGTGGGCGGGGGTGGAAGGAGGGAGGGGGTGGAATGAGGTTTACCAGAAAAGTCATAAGGGTCACAAATTCACCCAAATATTTGTGAAAAATCTTAATGCAGGGAGGGGTGTGAGGTCTTTTGCCACCTAAGGTGGTGCAGGTGTAATTTTGTGCTGCCTAAGGTGGTGGGTTTCTTGAATTGGGTATTATACAAGTCGGAACTATTGGCAAGTCAGTCAATACTATGAGGCACATTCGAAATACGACCGACATTTATTGTAAGGGTAAATTGTTTTACTTTTGAAATGATGTCATAATTACACAATGAAAACCGAATCGCAGTCAAAAAAGTTGATTGGTTTATGTCACTAAATGTAATTTATTGTGACCAATTGCTAAATTAAGCGACAGATTGAATTATTAGACATGCATTCTATGTGACCAATTGCTCAATTAAGCGACAGATTGAATTATTAGATTGCTCAATTAAGCGACAGATTGAATTATTAGACATGCATTCTATGTGACCAATTGCTCAATTAAGCGACAGATTGAATTATTAGACATGCATTCTATGTGACCAATTGCTCAATTAAGCGACAGATTGAATTATTAGACATGCATTCTATGACCAATTGCTCAATTAAGCGACAGATTGAATTATTGACATGCATTCTATGTGACCAAATTGCTCAATTAAGCGACAGATTGAATTATTAGACATGCATTCTATGTGACCAATTGCTCAATTAAGCGACAGATTGAATTATTAGACATGCATTCTATGTGACCAATTGCTCAATTAAGCGACAGATTGAATTATTAGACATGCATTCTATGTGACCAATTGCTCAATTAAGCGACAGATTGAATTATTAGACATGCATTCTATGTGACCAATTGCTCAATTAAGCGACAGATTGAATTATTAGACATGCATTCTATGTGACCAATTGCTCAATTAAGCGACAGATTGAATTATTAGACATGCATTCTATGTGACCAATTGCTCAATTAAGCGACAGATTGAATTATTAGACATGCATTCTATGTGACCAATTGCTCAATTAAGCGACAGATTGAATTATTAGACATGCATTCTATGTGACCAATTGCTCAATTAAGCGACAGATTGAATTATTAGACATGCATTCTATGTGACCAATTGCTCAATTAAGCGACAGATTGAATTATTAGACATGCATTCTATGTGACTCAATTGCTCAATTATTAGACATGACAGATTGAATTATTAGACATGCATTCTATGTGACCAATTGCTCAATTAAGCGACAGATTGAATTATTAGACATGCATTCTATGTGACGACAGATTGAATTATTGACATGCATTCTATTAAGTGACAATTGCTCAATTAAGCGACATTGAATTATTAGACATGCATTCTATGTGACCAATTGCTCAATTAGCGACAGATTGAATTATTAGACATGCATTCTATGTGACCAATTGCTCAATTAAGCGACAGATTGAATTATTAGACATGCATTCTATGTGACCAATTGCTCAATTAAGCGACAGATTGAATTATTAGACATGCATTCTATGTGACCAATTGCTCAATTAAGCGACAGATTGAATTATTAGACATGCATTCTATGACATGACCAATTGCTCAATTAAGCGACAGATTGAATTATTAGACATGCATTCTATGTGACCAATTGCTCAATTAAGCGACACATTGCAATTATTAGACATGCATTCTATGTGACCAATTGCTCAATTCAATTATTAGAGCATGCATTCTATGTGACCAATTGCAATTAAGCGACAGATTGAATTTAGACATGCATTCTATGTGACCAATTGCTCAATTAAGCGACAGATTGAATTATTAGACATGCATTCTATGTGACCAATTGCTCAATTAAGCGACAGATTGAATTATTAGACATGCATTCTATGTGACCAATTGCTCAATTAAGCGACATATTGAATTATTAGACATGCATTCTATGTGACCAATTGCTCAATTAAGCGACAGATTGAATTATTAGACATGCATTCTATGTGACCAATTGCTCAATTAAGCGACAGATTGCATTATTAGACATGCATTCTATGTGACCAATTGCTCAATTAAGCGACAGATTGAATTATTAGACATGCATTTTATGTGACCAATTGCTCAATTAAGCAACAGATTGATTTATTAGACATGCATTCTATGTGACGAATTGCTCAATTAAGCGACATTGAATTATTACACATGCATTCTATGTGACCAATTGCTCAATTAAGCGACAGATTGAATTATTAGACATGCATTCTATGTGACCAATCGCTCAATTAAGCGACAGATTGAATTATTAGACATGCATTCTATGTGACCAATTGCTCAATTAAGCGACAGATTATATTTATTAGACATGCATTCTATGTGACCAATTGCTCAATTAAGCGACAGATTGAATTACTAGACATGCATTCTCTGTGACCAATTGCTCAATTAAGCGACAGATTGAATTATTAGACATGCATTCTATGTGACCAATTGCTCAATTAAGCGACAGATTGAATTATTAGACATGCATTCTATGTGACCAATTGCTCAATTAAGCGACAGATTGAATTATTAGACATGCATTCTATGTGACCAATTGCTCAATTAAGCGACAGATTGAATTATTAGACATGCATTCTATGTGACCAATTGCTCAATTAAGCGACAGATTGAATTATTAGACATGCATTCTATGTGACCAATTGCTCAATTAAGCGACAGATTGAATTATTAGACATGCATTCTATGTGACCAATTGCTCAATTAAGCGACAGATTGAATTATTAGACATGCATTCTATGTGACCAATTGCTCAATTAAGCGACAGATTGAATTATTAGACATGCATTCTATGTGACCAATTGCTCAATTAAGCGACAGATTGAATTATTAGACATGCATTCTATGTGACCAATTGCTCAATTAAGCAACAGATTGAATTATTAGACATGCATTCTATGTGACCAATTGCTCAATTAAGCGACAGATTGAATTATTAGACATGCATTCTATGTGACCAATTGCTCAATTAAGCGACAGATTGAATTATTAGACATGCATTCTATGTGACCAATTGCTCAATTAAGCGACAGATTGAATTATTAGACATGCATTCTATGTGACCAATTGCTCAATTAAGCGACAGATTGAATTATTAGACATGCATTCTATGTGACCAATTGCTCAATTAAGCGACAGATTGAATTATTAGACATGCATTCTATGTGACCAATTGCTCAATTAAGCGACATATTGAATTATTAGACATGCATTCTATGTGACCAATTGCTCAATTAAGCGACAGATTGAATTATTAGACATGCATTCTATGTGACCAATTGCTCAATTAAGCGACAGATTGAATTATTAGACATGCATTCTATGTGACCAATTGCTCAATTAAGCGACAGATTGAATTATTAGACATGCATTCTATGTGATTAATTGCTCAATTAAGCGACAGATTGAATTATTAGACATGCATTCTATGTGACCAATTGCTCAATTAAGCGACATTGAATTATTAGACATGCATTCTATGTGACCAATTGCTCAATTAAGCGACAGATTGAATTATTAGACATGCATTCTATGTGACCAATTGCTCAATTAAGCGACATATTGAATTATTAGACATGCATTCTATGTGACCAATTGCTCAATTAAGCGACAGATTGAATTATTAGACATGCATTCTATGTGACCAATTGCTCAATTAAGCGACATTGAATTATTAGACATGCATTCTATGTGACCAATTGCTCAATTAGGCGACAGATTGAATTATTAGACATGCATTCTATGTGACCAATTGCTCAATTAGGCGACAGATTAAATTATTAGACATGCATTCTATGTGACCAATTGCTCAATTAAGCGACAGATTGAATTATTAGACATGCATTCTATGTGACCAATTGCTCAATTAAGCGACAGATTGAATTATTAGACATGCATTCTATGTGACCAATTGCTCAGTTAAGCGACAGATTGAATTATTAGACATGCATTCTATGTGACCAATTGCTCAATTAGGCGACAGATTGAATTATTAGACATGCATTCTATGTGACCAATTGCTCAATTAGGCGACAGATTGAATTATTAGACATGCATTCTATGTGACCAATTGCTCAATTAAGCGACAGATTGAATTATTAGACATGCATTCTATGTGACCAATTGCTCAATTAAGCGACAGATTGAATTATTAGACATGCATTCTATGTAACCAATTGCTCAATTAAGCGACAGATTGCATTATTAAACATGCATTCTATGTGACCAATTGCTCAATTAAGCGACAGATTGAATTATTAGACATGCATTCTATGTGACCAATTGCTCAATTAAGCGACAGATTAAATTATTAGACATGCATTCTATGTGACCAATTGCTCAATTGGGCGACAGATTGAATTATTAGACATGCATGCTATGTGACCAATTGCTCAATTAAGCGACAGATTGAATTATTAGACATGCATTCTATGTGACCAATTGCTCAATTAGGCGACAGATTAAATTATTAGACATGCATTCTATGTGACCAATTGCTCAATTAAGCGACAGATTGAATTATTAGACATGCATTCTATGTGACCAATTGCTCAATTAAGCGACAGATTGAATTATTAGACATGCATTCTATGTGACCAATTGCTCAATTAAGCGACATATTGAATTATTAGACATGCATTCTATGTGACCAATTGCTCAATTAAGCGACAGATTGAATTATTAGACATGCATTCTATGTGACCAATTGCTCAATTAAGCGACATTGAATTATTAGACATGCATTCTATGTGACCAATTGCTCAATTAGGCGAAAGATTGAATTATTAGACATGCATTCTATGTGACCAATTGCTCAATTAGGCGAAAGATTGAATTATTAGACATGCATTCTATGTGACCAATTGCTCAATTAGGCGACAGATTGAATTATTAGACATGCATTCTATGTGACCAATTGCTCAATTAAGCGACAGATTGAATTATTAGACATGCATTCTATGTAACCAATTGCTCAATTAAGCGACAGATTGCATTATTAAACATGCATTCTATGTGACCAATTGCTCAATTAAGCGACAGATTGAATTATTAGACATGCATTCTATGTGACCAATTGCTCAATTAAGCGACAGATTAAATTATTAGACATGCATTCTATGTGACCAATTGCTCAATTAGGCGACAGATTGAATTATTAGACATGCATTCTATGTGACCAATTGCTCAATTAAGCGACAGATTGAATTATTAGACATGCATTCTATGTGACCAATTGCTCAATTAGGCGACAGATTAAATTATTAGACATGCATTCTATGTGACCAATTGCTCAATTAAGCGACAGATTGAATTATTAGACATGCATTCCAATGATTTGGCTTTTACTTCCTTTTGCTCAGTTACTTGTGCACTGATATCAATTTTGTAAAGACAACACAAGTCAATTTTGGAAAATGTATTAATAAAGTAAAACCTGAAGATGCTGATTGTAATGGACAAACTACAGTGGGTGATCTTTGGCCCTAAACTCCTAACAATCATGTCAATCCCACTATCAAAATTTGGTTTGATCGTTATCACTGGCATGTCAACAGTTAGCGTTATTAAGTACCAAAATAATCTAATAGCTAAAATGAAATTAGAAAAGTAGCCAGAAAGCAGCGGTATCAACACTTATAACAAACAAGCATGTCACATGCCTTAAAAATTGAAAACCAAAATTTGTACTGACAGGATTGTATTTGAAGCTTACGTGACAAATGTGCTTAAAATTAAAACAA
>JAIGNY010001269.1:0-212500 GCA_020152595.1 Chiridota heheva
AGCTGGTAGAAGCTTCGAGAGGGTGCCAAATGCTCACAGGGGCACAAAAAGTGTCATGAAAATATACTCTTATATTCTCAACGTTGTAAATATTTTTGATCAATTGAAGCTTTATTCTTACATCAACAACATGAAAACCATTCCTATAGACCCCAACTAAAGACACATGGATCCTGCATTCGTTCCAAAATAATATTCCTTGTAACTAGCTTTAGTTCGGAATTAACATGATCTTAAGCAATTTTCTGCTGCCAAAAAAACACTACTAGCTTCCTGGGACTTCGCCTTCTCGGCGGCTAGTACATCGACCCTGGATTTGACACAATATTAAGCAATTTTCTGCTCTGAAGTAATTGTGTGTTCTCTCATCGTCGTCGTCGTCGCTTGTAAGATCTTTAGGCATCAGTATACATAATTGTCCTTTATTGTCATGTTTGTCAGTCAAGGCCATTTGGTATTTGGTTATTTCTGGGAGTGATAGACGTGACAGATTTACATTTGTTTTAAGGCCTGTCAAAAGCAATCTGTAAGATGTAACTTTCCAAGTTATGTATATAGTCATGGTAAACAATCTATAATTCACACTAAAAAACAATCCATGAAACTAGAGGATTCAATGGCTGTATATGTGGCAATGTCAAATCAGCATGATCGACAGACCGGATGTAAATTACACTCAATTTTTCTGTTTCCACCATGAAATTTAATGTTTTCTCCCTCTCAAGTTAATCAATTTTATACAAATAATCAGTAAACATATGACTTAGTTGTTCAAAACATATAACTTGAAATACCAGACTTATTAATGTTGTGACAGATGGGACATTTTTACACACTTAATAAAAACATCATTTAACTATAGTTATGTGATGATCAAATGTCTTTTCTAGAATTTTCTATCAACAACAAGAACATTACAAAGTAGTAATAAAATATTTTCGACAATAATTAATCAAAGAGTACCTCTTTAATATTCAGACATTTGGAGCACAAGTTCATTAATGCCTGAAGGGAAGCTAATTTTGATTTGCCTGTTTCATTGGTCAACGATTATTAATCAACATTTCACCTAAAAATGCAATTTTTTCATAATAATATTTTGCATTAAAAAGTACTGTATGTGTAAAAAGATGCCAATACAGACTATACACACCAGATTAAACTTTACAATCTGAGTGAAAGTCAAACATTTACTTAGATTTTGGCACTTCTGCCTAAAATAAATTCAGTTTTCCTGTTTCTTCCAAATATAGGTTACTTCAAACAATGTAATTTGAAATATAGGCATACGATAAAATATATCAAAGTGGTACATTTTGACAGACAGGACAGATTTTGACATGGAATATCAGATCAACTATACATCACAGATTATTTTTATTTTACTTTCTACATGCAGTATTTGAGGTCACCTTGATAGAGGACAGGAATTTATCTTTGAAGCAAAAATATCTTTGCATGTAAAAAGTACATGTGCAACTTTTTCACATTTTTTTTTTTTTTTTGGGGGACAGATGGGACATAGCAATGTGATTATTTCACAATTGTACAAGATTGTCATAATTCTTTTTTGGGGCTGATAGGGAAGGTATCATACTTCATAGTCAACCAATAATGATTATCTTTGAAGCATCAGAACTGTAACAGAGGGCAACTCAAATTTCCATCACAAAATACACGTAGGTGGAAATGCTACTTTTGTTTCCTAAAATTTTAAGCCTTGAAAGAATAAATCCAAGTGCAGTAGAAAAAAAGCAAAAACAGTTTCTGAAAACTTGATTTGTGCACTGTCCAAGACAACATGATTTACAAGTAGAAAATATACTTAAAAAATTCATACATGTGGGAACCATTATCCGGAATTAGCCATTTCTAAAATGTATTTGAGTGATTATGGATGACTGAGCTTGCCATGTGCTGAAAACTGCATCTGATTTGTGAAGGTATGTGGACAGGTAGATTTGTGATGGTATATGGACAGGTAGATTTGTGAAGGTATGTGGACAGGTAGATTTGTGAAGGTAGATGGACAGGTAGATTTGTGAAGGTATGTGGACAGGTAGATTTGTGAAGGTATGTGGACAGGTAGATTTGTGAAGCTATATTGACAGGTAGATTTGTGAAGGTAGATGGACAGGTAGATTTGTGAAGGTATATGGACAGGTACATTTGTGAAGGTATATGGACAGGTAGATTTGTGAAGGTATGTGGACAGGTGGATTTGTAAAGGTATATGGACAGGTAGATTTGTGAAGGTGTATGGACAGGTAGATTTGTTAAGGTATATGGACAGGTACATTTGTGAAGGTGTGGACAGGTATGTATATGGACAGGTAGATTTGTGAAGGTATATGGACAGGTAGATTTGTGAAGGTACATAGGTAATTTGTGAAGGTATAGGTATATGGACAGGATTTGTGAAGGTATATGGACAGGTAGATTTTGTAGATATATGGAAGGTAGATGGTATATGGACAGGTATATGGACATTTGTGAATTTGTGAAGGTATATGGACAGGTAGATTTGTGAAGGTATATGGACAGGTAGATTTGTGAAGGTATATGGACAGGTAGATTTGTGAAGGTATATGGACAGGTAGATTTGTGAAGGTATGTGGACAGGTAGATTTGTGAAGGTATATGGACAGGTAGATTTGTGACAGGTAAGGTATATGGACAGGTAGATTTGTGAAGGTATATGGACAGGTAGATTTGTAAAGGTATATGGACAGGTAGATTTGTGAAGGTATATGGACAGGTAGATTTGTGAAGGTATATGGACAGGTAGATTTGTAAAGGTATATGGACAGGTAGATTTGTAAAGGTATATGGACAGGTAGATTTGTAAAGGTATATGGACAGGTAGATTTGTGAAGGTAGATGGACAGGTAGATTTGTGAAGGTATGTGGACAGGTAGATTTGTGAAGGTATGTGGACAGGTAGATTTGTGAAGCTATATTGACAGGTAGATTTGTGAAGGTAGATGGACAGGTAGATTTGTGAAGGTAGATGGACAGGTACATTTGTGAAGGTAAATGGACAGGTAGATTTGTGAAGGTATATGGACAGGTAGATTTGTGAAGGTATATAAATAGGTAGATTTGTGAAGGTATATGGACAGGTAAATTTGTGAAGGTACATGGACAGGTAAATTTGTGAAGGTATATGGACAGGTAGATTTGTGAAGGTATATGGACAGGTAGATTTGTGAAGGTATGTATATTGACAGGTAGATTTGTGAAGGTAGATGGACAGGTAGATTTATGAAGGTATGTGGACAGGTAGATTTGTGAAGCTATATTGACAGGTAGATTTGTGAAGGTAGATGGACAGGTAGATTTGTGAAGGTATGTGGACAGGTAGATTTGTGAAGGTATGTGGACAGGTAGATTTGTGAAGGTATATGGACAGGTAGATTTGTGAAGGTATGTGGACAGGTAGATATGTGAAGGTATGTGGACAGGTACATTTGTGAAGGTATGTGGACAGGTAGATTTGTGAAGGTATATGGACAGGTAGATTTGTGAAGGTATATGGACAGGTAGATTTGAAGGTATATGGACAGGTAGATTTGTGAAGGTATATGGACAGGTAGATTTGTGAAGGTGTATGGACAGGTAGATTTGTGAAGGTGTATGGACAGGTAGATTTGTTAAGGTTTATGGACAGGTAGATTTGTGAAGGTATGTGGACAGGCAGATTTGTGAAGGTATATGGACAGGTAGATTTGTGAAGGTATGTGGACAGGCAGATTTGTGAAGGTATATGGACAGGTAGATTTGTGAAGGTATGTGGACAGGTAGGTTTGTGAAGGTATATGGACAGGTACATTTGTGAAGGTATATGGACAGGTAGATTTGTGAAGGTATATGGACAGGTAGATTTGTGAAGGTATATGGACAGGTAGATTTGTGAAGGTATATGGACAGGTAGATTTGTGAAGGTATATGGACAGGTACATTTGTGAAGGTATATGGACAGGTAGATTTGTGAAGGTATATGGACAGGTACATTTGTGAAGGTATATGGACAGGTAGATTTGTGAAGGTGTATGGACAGGTAGATTTGTGAAGGTATATGGACAGGTAGATTTGTGAAGGTATATGGACAGGTAGATTTGTGAAGGTATATAAATAGGTAGATTTGTGAAGGTATATGGACAGGTACATTTGTGAAGGTATATGGACAGGTAGATTTGTGAAGGTATATGGACAGGTAGATTTGTGAAGGTATATGGACAGGTAGATTTGTGAAGGTATATGGACAGGTAGATTTGTAAAGGTATATGGACAGGTAGATTTGTGAAGGTATATGGACAGGTAGATTTGTGAAGCTATATTGACAGGTAGATTTGTGAAGGTAGATGGACAGGTAGATTTGTGAAGGTATGTGGACAGGTAGATTTGTGAAGGTATGTGGACAGGTAGATTTGTGAAGCTATATTGACAGGTAGATTTGTGAAGGTAGATGGACAGGTAGATTTGTGAAGGTAGATGGACAGGTACATTTGTGAAGGTAAATGGACAGGTAGATTTGTGAAGGTATATGGACAGGTAGATTTGTGAAGGTATATGGACAGGTAGATTTGTGAAGGTATATGGACAGGTAAATTTGTGAAGGTACATGGACAGGTAGATTTGTGAAGGTACATGGACAGGTAGATTTGTGAAGGTATATGGACAGGTAGATTTGTGAAGGTATATGGACAGGTAGATTTGTGAAGGTATGTATATTGACAGGTAGATTTATGAAGGTAGATGGACAGGTAGATTTATGAAGCTATGTGGACAGGTAGATTTGTGAAGCTATATTGACAGGTAGATTTGTGAAGGTAGATGGACAGGTAGATTTGTGAAGGTATGTGGACAGGTAGATTTGTGAAGGTATGTGGACAGGTAGATATGTGAAGGTATGTGGACAGGTAGATTTGTGAAGGTATGTGGACAGGTAGATTTGTGAAGGTATATGGACAGGTAGATTTGTGAAGGTATATGGACAGGTAGATTTGAAGGTATATGGACAGGTACATTTGTGAAGGTATATGGACAGGTAGATTTGTGAAGGTGTATGGACAGGTAGATTTGTTAAGGTTTATGGACAGGTAGATTTGTGAAGGTATGTGGACAGGCAGATTTGTGAAGGTATATGGACAGGTAGATTTGTGAAGGTATGTGGACAGGTAGGTTTGTAAAGGTATGTGGACAGGTGGATTTGTGAGGGTATAAGGACAGGTAGATTTGTGAAGGTATGTGGACAGGTAGATTTGTGAAGGTATGTGGACAGGTAGGTTTGTGAAGGTATGTGTGAAGGTATGTGGACAGGTAGATTTGTGAAGGTATGTGGACAGGTAGATTTGTGAAGGTATGTGGACAAGTAGATTTTAAATTCAACAGAAGGGCTTTTAAATCTGAATAGTTTTAAATTTCATCAAAAGCTCTTACAGTTTCCGATTTATGACTACTCAAAGTTTGAAGAATTTTGAATAAATGCAAAAGTTGTGATGTAAGCTAGAGAAGACAATTCAAAATGTTTGATGTAATTCTTTGTGTTTCTGTCTCTAATTTTACTCGCTGAAAATCATCAGACTTTTCTCAGACGCTAAATTCCATTTGAGGTTTGATAAAGATTCGTCATATTCAACTGATCCCAGTCAACTAATGTTGGTGGAGGATTGAAAAACGATAAGTTAACATCAAGAAATTCATAGGTTGTCTTCTTGTGATGTCATAAAATTTGCATAATTTATGTAAAATGTGATTTGGTAAACTACTGTGATCGAAACTATCTGGAACTCAATGTTAACAAGACGAAAGAAATGGTGATAGATTTTTTGTAAATCAGCTATTGCTCCAAGCGTTGTTAATATTAAAGGGAGTGCAGTACAAAGGGTGGATAATTACAAGTGTTTGGGGGTTGTTCTAGATAAGTGGTTGGTGTGGCATGACCTACTGTAGTTGATTTGTTATTGAAAAAAAATGCATTGTAGAATGTATTGTATGCGCATGATAAACAAATTCAAGGTTAATAGCAACATTCTTGCTACAGTATGTTCTACGATTCAGTTATTTGTGGGGTCTGCAATATAATCTGATTTCGTGGGGTGGGAATGCTAAAGAAGGATGACAAACAACGTGTAGATGGCCTAATTAGGCAGGCAGGGGGTGCTTGATTGGGACTAGCCAGTCAACATTGGACTCTTTATACAAAAGGCTCCTTAAGGCAAAACTAGATAAGATAATGAGCGACGATGGCCACCCACTTCGCCATTATTTAGACAGAATGGTGATACCACGGAGTGGCAGGATGAAATTGCCAGTGGCCGTAACAAATAGACGTTCTTTATCATTTATTCCTCAATGTATAAAATTGCACAAAACAAATTTCAATCCCAATCTCTTGCTTTTTATTTCAGGCCTTTTTAACACAACATTTTATATTTTAGCATAAAATTTATTAAATTTGCATATTCTTATACTTATTTTTATATATTTTTTTTTCATTATTATCATATTTCATCGTTTTACACATATATTTATACCTGTTACTATATGTTTTTTAAAATTAATTTTGTGTACTTTATGCAAGCAATGAATTACCCCTCGTGGGTGTAATAAAGTTTATTCTATTCAATTATATTCTAAAAGTCAGCAAGAAATATCGCAGTTATCATTTAATTGAAAAGTTAATGCACAATTTCAAATCGCTATTTTCCTTTTACTTTAATTTGTTTAGCCAATATTGATGATGGACAACTGAGACTAATTTAAATATCAAGGAAACCAGAGAAAAAAGAAGTCACATTACCTCCCAGTCAGTAAGTGGGAACATTAAAAGAAGTCGTTCAAAGCGAATGCTACAAAGAGCGAGGAAATCATGGATGATTTGGCGACGCTGAATGAGTTAGACGAGAGAATCATTCTTGAAATTGTTAACAACAGGTACGAGGAGGATAAAATATATGTAAGTATGATAATAAAGACCAGAATTTAAGAGCTTTAAATTGTGATCTAAGTAGTCTTTGAATTTCTACTGCAACTACTTAATTGTAGCAACTACCTAATTGTAGCAACTACTTAATTGTAGCAACTACTTAATTGTAGCAACTACCTAATTGTAGCAACTACTTAATTGTAGCAAGTACTTAATTGTAGCAACTACTTAATTGTAGCAACTACTCAATTGTAGCAACTACTCAATTGTAGCAACTACTTAATTGTAGCAACTACTTAATTGTAGCAACTACATAATTGTAGCAACTACTTAATTGTAGCAACTACTTAATTGTAGCAACCATTTAATTGTAGCAACCACTTAATTGTAGCATCTACTTAATTGTAGCATCTACTTAATTGTAGCAACTACTTAATTGTAGCAACTACTTAATTGTAACAACTACTTAATTGTAGCAATTACTTAATTGTAGCAATTACTTAATTGTGGCAACTACTTAATTGTAGCAACTACTTAATTGCAGCAACTACTTAATTGTAGCAACTACTTAATTGTAGCAATTACTTAATTGCAGCAACTACTTAATTGTATTAACTACTTAATTGTAGCAACTACTTAATTGTAGCAACTACTTAATTGTAATAACTACTTAATTGTAGCAACTACTTAATTTAATTGTAGCAACTACTTAATTGTAGCAACTACTTAATTGTAGCAACTACTTAATTGTAGCAACTACTTAATTGTAGCAACTACTTAATTGTAGCAACTACTTAATTGTAACAACTACTTAATTGTAGCAATTACTTAATTGTAGCAATTACTTAATTGTGGCAACTACTTAATTGTAGCAACTACTTAATTGCAGCAACTACTTAATTGTAGCAACTACTTAATTGTAGCAACTACTTAATTGCAGCAACTACTTAATTGTATTAACTACTTAATTGTAGCAACTACTTAATTGTAGCAACTACTTAATTGTAATAACTACTTAATTGTAGCAACTACTTAATTGTAGCAACTACTTAATTGTAGCAACTACTTAATTGTAGCAACTACTTAATTGTAGCAACTACTTAATTGCAGCAACTACTTAATTGTAGCAACTACTTAATTGTAGCAACTACTTAATTGTAATAACTACTTTATTGTAGCAACTACTTAATTGTAGCAGCTACTTAATTTTTAACTCAAAATTGATAGAAAAAAGCTATAAATAGCACAAAAAATCACCAAAAATTGGTTGCCATTGATCATTTTAAACATTTTGAATTTTAGAGCCTTATTATAATAAATTATACAAATTTTATTGTAATTTTGTGACATCATATTGTCCTTGAAATTGTTAACAACAGGTACAGCATGAGGAGTACAAGATGTATGTAAGATATTATAAAAGCTTAAAATTAGGAATAATCCTGTGAATTTTCATTTTCATAGATAAGATACTTTTAAAGAATCAAATTGGTGACAAAATGTATTAATTAATATTTTATCCCATTTTGAGTTATTACATTTCAAAAATTTTACCAGTGTGTTGAAAAGGGCTGGAATATTCAGTATATAGAATTTTGCAGATTAAAGATAAAATTTTGTTTGGTTTTATGAAATGAAAATTTATTTTTCTTTTATTTAGAGTGTAAGGTACTGTCTGTACATGGACTTACAGCAGATGGGCAAAGCATGTTCTTGTAAAGTGTAACACAAAAGATGAACGATAAAAAAGAAAATTTAAATGAAAACAAAATATGTTAAAACAGTATACTTATGAGCATAGGCATATGGGGCTGGGGGCGTGAAGGCGGTTGCAGCCCCCTAATCAGGCAGAAAATTGGCAAAATCGGGCAATTTCGGCAGAAAAATTGGCATTTATCGGGCAGTAATTTGGCAAATTCTCGGGGGAAATGTCTGACTCAGTCCCCTCTCCCCCCCTTCAGAATGAAAAAGGTCCCATATGCCTATGCTTATGAGAGTGTCACTTTCATTTCTCAGATTGTGAACTGGTACACCTTCTCCCTCGTCTGACTTTTGGGAAAAGTGGCCAAAGGATGGGTGGCGCTCATCATCCTTCGGAGGCTACGTAAAGTCGTCAGTCCCGATGGTAGGAGATTTTACCCCCTGCCTGGTTCTCTGATCACTTCTCGAAAAGAGCAGGGTGTTTACCCGGTGTTCATCCACTTCCCATCCTGGCAATTTCTTTGGGTCCACACCGAAAACAAGTCACTGGTGACTTCCATGTGCTTTCCCTGTACAAAAAGTACAAAACAAACAAACAATAAATACTGCTTTGGATAAGCAATTATCTGCACATACCTGAAAGAGTTATATATCTATTTAAATATACATTTTCATTTTATTAAGAACTATAGGGTATATTGGCAAATGAGCAAAAATTGATCTTATGTAAATGGTTTAAGAACAAATACAGTATTTCCTCTCTTTTAAAAATATATAATTGATTTTTAAACAATTACATTAATTAGTTCAGTGGTCAAGCAAGTCCATGTGATATGAAAGAACTTCAAAAGAAACAAAATAGGGAAGGAAGTATGCTCAAATCTGATTCCATTTGTAGGAAATATTGATATTCAAGTTTTGAGATTTTTCTAATTTGTGTAGAAGTGACTGAAATCAGACTAGTTGTGATGTCATACCCTCAATTTCCTTCACATTTCAGGTTTCCATTATATTGTGTCCTGAGAGTTTGTGGCCTAAAAACCCATTGGATAGGTCGGGAAAGTAGCAAAACAGAATCTAGTCAGGTAATAATAATAAATCACCCGAAGAAATTGTGAAGTGAAACAAATGCAATTAGTAAAAAAGCAAAAATGAGGGCCCGGGCCAACCTTATGCAATAGACTTTTTACACCAGTCATTTCTACACAAACAACTTTGAACTTGATCGAATATCTCCTTAAGGAAATGAAATATTGTGCTTTCTTCACCTAATTTGTTGCATTTTAAAGTCTTCTGTCTTTCAAGATGAACTTGATTAATGACTGAACTACAGTAAATCATTTAAAGACTTTTAGGACTGTGCAGATGTGATATCACACTTAAGCCTTTTATCAGCCGTTTGTTTACAATTCTCTTAGAGCTTTGAAACTGAATGACTCCTGGTAGGACATGTTTTTTTCACCTTCCTCGTTCAACTCCCAACTACTCCTCAAAAGGTACAATATTAGTTGTTCTGCTCCTTAAAGTTTCAGACAGTCAGACCCGACCTGGTACATAACCAGGTCAGATCAGATTTTTCCTCTTTATTTTCTTTATTTTGAAAACCTTAGTTGTTGTGGAAGTTGGTGCTGAGTATCATATTAGCAGTGGATGAAGTCCTTACTGTGTGGTTATTTTAATTAAGATAAAGTGGTCTCACTATTTGCTACAGTAAGTTTGTGGTTATGATTTGCTGGAACACATTTTTAAGGAGAAGGACAAGTCATGAAGATCCAGATTCTTTGTTAAAAAATCCAGATTTTGAAACAATGACCTGTTTTTTTGGCTCTTCTCTGAAATTTAGCCTCTGAACATTTAAAGACTGTTATTTTGACAATTTTGAAGAGAAAAAATTGTACGCGATAAGAAATTGTTTTTATTCTTCGATCCCCCAATCCAAAAGGCTGGCTACACCCCTGTTTACACAGGTAAACCTTTAAAGGGACCAAATGTTGTTAAACTAGTATAACCTTCTAAGTAATTACACATCGCAGATTCAACCTTGCACTTGATTTGAAATCAATACCATTCAAGCCACACACACTTCTTATCAATGCCTAAATATTCCAAATTTGTACACAATCAGCATAAGTTCTTGTTAATGTAGTATTTTTGAGTACAAATTCCCAGTAGTATACTTATGAATAGGGATTCAGGATACCTTTCACTTTCACAGAATTCAGAGCAATTCATGCATTTTTATGCATAATTTGAATGCATGCAGTAAACCTAATAAGCAATATTGCAAGCTGTACGTTTCATGTAAGAATAACGTAAGACATGGCAATTAGCAAGACTTTAATTTTTGTATTCATTATCATGTAAGAATTATGCAAGAATACAAAAAACATGCATAATGAATATGCAAGATTTAGGTAAGGATCTTAGTAAGAATCTTATGCATTATGCAAGGATCTTCCAGTAGTAAGAATCTCATGCATTATGCAAGGATCTAAGAATCCTATGCATTATGCAAGGATCTTAGTAAGAATCTTATGCATTATGCAAGGATCTTAGTAAGAATCTGATGCATTATGCAAGGATCTTCCAGTAGTAAGAATCTCATGCATTATACAAGGATCTTAGTAAGAATCTGATGCATGATGCAAGGATCTTCCAGTAGTAAGAATTTCATGCATTACACAAGGTTCTAAGAATCCTTTGCATTATGCAAGGATCTTAATAAGAATCTTATGCATTATGCAAGGATCTTTCAGTAGTTAGAATCTTATGCATTATACAAGGATCTAAGAATCCTATGTATTATGCAACGATCTTAGTAAGAATCTTATGCATTATGCAAGGATTTTAATAAGAATCTCATGCATTATACAAGGATCTAAAAATGCTATGCATTATACAAGGATCTTAGTAAGAATCTTATGCATTATGCAAGGATCTCAGTAAGAATCTTATGCATTATGCAAGGATCTAAGAATCCTATGCATTATGCAGGGATCTTAATAAGAATCTTATGCATTATGCAAGGATCTTCCAGTAGGAATCTTAATAAGAATCTAAGAATTTATGCATTATACAAGGATCTTAATAAGAATCTTATGCATTATGCAAGGATCTTCAGTATCTAAGAATCTCATGCATTATACAAGAATCTAAGAATTCTATGCATTATACAAGGATCTTAGTAAGAATCTTATGCATTATGCAAGGATCCTAATAAGAATCCTATGCATTATGCAAGGATCTTAGTAAGAATCTTATGCATTATGCAAGGATCTTAGTAAGAATCTTATGCATCATGCAAGGATCTTAGTAAGAATCTTATGCATTATACAAGGATCTTAGTAAGAATCTTATGCATTATGCAAGGATCTTAGTAAGAATCTTATGCATTATGCAAGGATCTTAGTAAGAATCCTATGCATTATGCAAGGATCTTAGTAAGAATCTGATGCATTATGGAAGGATCTTAGTAAGGATCTTATGCATTATGCAAGGATCTTAATAAGAATCTTATGCATTATGCAAGGATCTTAGTAGGAATCCTATGCATTATACAAGGATCTTAGTAAGAATCCTGTGCATATACAAGGATCTTAGTAAGAATCTTATGCATTATACAAGGATCTTAGTAAGGATCTTATGCATACAAGGATCTAAGAATCCTATGCATTATACAAGGATCTTATAAGTAAGAATCCTATGCATATACAAGGATCCTAGTAAGAATCTTATGCATTATGCAACGATCCTAGTAAGAATCTTATGCATTATGTACACTGTAAGGATCTTAGTATGAATCTTATACATTATGCAAGGATAATGTAAGAATATTGTAATTAACCTACATTTGTTGGGCAAGAAACCATTCTTTAATTGCATGCAATGTGCAGCATGCATGCACAGTGTAATGCAAGATTTATGCAAGGATCAAGTAAGAAATTTATGGCATGCAAGGATTGTTTAAGAATATGTAAGGTACTATTTTAATTGAAATTACAATTATACAATCCTTGCATTAGTCTTACACTATCCTTGTACCCGTCTTACACAATCCTTGCACTAGTCTTACACTATCCTTGCACTAGTTGTACCGGGCCAATCCTTGCACTTGTCCTGCACTAGTCTTACCCAATTCTTCCACTCCTATACAATATCCAAGTTGCACTCTTCATAAGCAATTCCTGCACCCATCTTACACAATTCTTGCACTAGTCTTACCCAATCCTTGCACTTGTTACACAATCCTTGCAACCATCTTATACAATCTTTGCACAAATCTTGCACAATCCTTGCACCATCTTACACAATCCTTGCACAAGTCTTACACAATTCTTGCAACCATCTTCTACAATCCTTGCACCCGTCTTACACAATCCTTGCAACCATCTTACACAATCCTTGCACCATCTTACACAATCCTTGCACAAGTCTTACACAATTCTTGCAACCATCTTCTACAATCCTTGCACCCGTCTTACACAATCCTTGCAACCATCTTACACAATCCTTGCACCCATCTTACACAATTCTCTTAGTAGTTTACTAGTCTTATACTATCCTTGCACTCTTCTCACCCAATCCTTGCCCAAACCTTGCACTCATCTTGGCCAATCCTTACACTAGTCTTATCCAATCCTTGCACTAGTCTTATCCAATCCTTGCACTCGTCGTACCCAATCCTTGCACTAGTCTTGCACAATTTGTGCACTCATCTTACCCAATCCTTGCACTAGTCGTACCCAATCCTATAGTCATACACTATCTTTGCACTCATCTTACCCAATCTTTGCACTACTCCTCTTACTCAATCTTTGCACTAGTCTTACCTAATCCTTGCACTTGTCTTACCATTGCACTTGTCTTATCCAATCCTTGCACTAGTCTTACACAATTCATGCACTCATCTTACCCAATCCTTGCACTAGTCTTACCCAATCCTTGCACTAGTCTTACACTATCCTTGTACTTGTCTTACCCAATCCTTGCACTAGTCTTACACTATCCTTGCGCTAGTCTTACACTATCCTTGCACTCATCTTAACCAATCCTTGCACTAGTCTTACACTATCCTTGCACTCATCTTACCCAATCCTTGCACTAGTCTTACCCAATCCTTGCACTCGTCTTACCCAATCCTTGTACTCATCTTACCCATTCCTTGTACTAGTCTTACCCAATCCTTGCACTAGTCTTACACAATCCTTGCTCTCGTCTTACCCAATCCTTGCACTAGTCTTACACTATCCTTGCACTCATCTTACCCAATCCTTGCACTAGTCTTACCCAATCCTTGTACTCGTCTTACCCAATCCTTGTACTCATCTTACCCAATCCTTGCACTAGTCTTACCCAATCCTTGCACTAGTCTTACACTATCCTTGTACTTGTCTTACCCAATCCTTGCACTAGTCTTACACTATCCTTGCACTAGTCTTACACTATCCTTGCACTCATCTGAGCCAATCCTTGCACTAGTCTTACACTATCCTTGCACTCATCTTACCCAATCCTTGCACTAGTCTTACCCAATCCTTGCGCTTGTCTTACCCAATCCTTGTACTCATCTTACCCAATCCTTGCACTAGTCTTACACAATTCTTGCACTCGTCTTACCCAATCCTTGTACTCGTCTTACCCAATCTTTGCACTAGTCTTACACTATCCTAGCACTAGTCTTACACTATCCTTGCACTCATCTTACCCAATCCTTGCACTAGTCTTACACAATTCTTGCACTCGTCTTACCCAATCCTTGTACTCGTCTTACCCAATCCTTGTACTAGTCTTACACTATCCTTGTACTAGACTTACACTATTCTTGTACTAGACTTACACTATCCTTGCATACTCCACAATCCTTAGGGCCCCCAAAACCGGGGTGGGGGGAAGTGGGGGGAATTTCCTTGCAATAATTTTCAAAGCAATAGTTTTCAAGTACAATTGACAATTGGCAACATCAATTTTTCTTTGCAACATTGATTGTTCTTGGCCAATTGAAACCTGTCTGGGGCCCTGATCCTTACACAGTCCTTGCATACTCCACAATCCTTGCAGGTCTTACACAATCCTTCCATGTCTTACACAATCCTTCCATGTTTTCCATCTTACATTGGACTAAAGGACAATCCAATAAAAATCGAACATTGAACAATGTACCCATCTTACAAGCAGCTTTTTCACTCCAAAATATGGAGTGAAAAATCCTTGTGTACCCATCTTACACAATCCTTACTTGTCTTACACAATCCTTGCATACTCCATCTTACACAATTCTTGCATGTTTCATACACAATCCTGACATATCTTACACAATCCTTGCATACCCCTGTCTTACACAGTCCATACATGCCCCTGTCTTACATAGTCCATGCATGCCCCTGTCTTACACAGCCCTTGCATGCCTTGCAACCAATCCACCTCCATAAACCTTGCCTTTTCCATCTTACATTGGACTAAAGGACAACAATAAAAATCGAACATAAAAAAAAGCAAACATGAACAATAACGGTGCAAGCTTTGCTTCTTCAATATACAAGCAGCTTTTTCACTCCAAAATATGGCAGGTGGATTGAATATAAACAACTAGAATTATATTAGCTGTACAGAAGGTGTAGACAAATGTTTTTGGTTGTTCTAAAATTATTCTACTCTATTAAGAGGAGTATAGGTGTGCAAGTTCCTTCTTGGTGTGCTTAGTCAATCAGTCTCTTGGAATGCAGCCTACTAATTTAAAAGAAAAATGTACACTTTAAATTGCTATTTTATACTCAACACTAAAATTAGGTTTGATTGGACTAGTGAAATTATGTCCATATTTGTAATGGTGTTCAGAGGCTTCCCCCTTTGAAATTAGCAGATCTATTATTTCTATGAAAGCTTTGGAAAAAAAAGTAAATAATTGGGATTACATCCATATAGATTGTGAAATTGCTGCACCCATTTATTAGTCCTAATTTGTTGAAGCCAATAGGCCCTGTAGACTAAATGCACTTTATTATTTCTTATAGAGCCCCACCCCCCTCCCCCACCCGCCCATCCAGCTTTATACATACCATACCTCCTGCTGTTGCACTTTTTTGGAGAATGGGTAAATTTATAAGCAAAATTTATGATTAAATAAAGAAAAAAGGTTACTAATTACAACAGATCTGTTTTTAAACATTGCAAATATTGCACAAATGTAAAGTATCTCCACTAGGCCTATAATATTTTATACACATGTTGCCAGGTAAAAATTACAAATACTTCACATTTCTGTTTTAGCACTTTTCACAAAAATCTAAGAAAATATACCTATAAAATAAACAAAATGGATTGAGGATTGTTAGGATGTGATTTCACCTCTGATTTCAGTCATTTCTATACAAACCTTCTATGGAATATTAACTTTCAACCCTTTTTTTGCAATGTTTGTGCATAAAGTTCCAGTTGCATTTTCCCTCCTCCCCCATTCCAATCATAGTCATACCCCCTCAAATCCCAATCTCATTGATATTTCCCCTCAAATCCCAATTATGCCACTTCAAAAACTATTCGGTTTGCACCAAAACTCCTCCATTTTGGACCTGACCAAACATTTTTCATTTTTTCACCAATTTCTTCAATTTTGACTTAAGAATCTGCATTTTTGCTTAAAAAATCTTCAGGTTTTTATCAAAAATCTTCAATTTTGGACCAACGTTTTCAAATCTGGATCACAATCTACAACATAGAACGTAAAAGCTCTGGAATAGGAGGTGAATTTGCAATGATGGTCCCCACCCCACAATAATTTTTATAGAAATCTGGCAATAAAATTTTAATATAGGCTTTTACCTTTTTGGCAGCACTTATTGGGAAAAATTGGGAAATTTTCCAGTGTAACTTTTCTTCATTTTCAGAAAATTTTCTTCATTTTCATAATATTTTTATGAATTTTAAGGACATTTTGGCCAAAAGCTTATAAGTTTGGACCACAATATAAGATATGGTGAAGTTCTTATAATGACAGGGCAATGCGCGCACACATGGTCTCCACCCCACAATGTTTTTCAAAGAAATAAATTTTAAAATAGGCCTTTACCTTCAATTAAAAGATAGCGGATTAGCAGGCCTGTAGCCAATGGAAGGGGGTTCATCCGGATGAACAAGTAACATTTTGTTCAGAAAGTGCCATTTTATAATCTAAATATATAATAAGCACCCACAATCTCAAGATTGTTTGCCCTTTCAGATGAAAAAGGAACCTCCTTTCAACTGTTCAAATTCCTGAGCACCCTTTTGTTGAGAAAGTGCCCTTTTGAAATCTAAAAAATAATAAGGACCCGGAATTTCAAGATCTTTTGCACTTTTTTGCGAAAATGAATCCCCTTTCAAATTCCTGACTACGGGCCTGATCAGCAAGGAAATTGCTAAACTTTCATTTTATAAGGACCAAATAAAAGCTCAATTGCAAACACATTGTTTTGTTTTTTTCAATTCCATTGCCATTTTACAATGATACGATTTGAGATTCTTTACTAGGTGTTTCATCATTAGAGCATTAAATACAATTTGACTCCAGATATATTGTCCTTCACGTCAACTTAAACTTTAATCCACTTAGTTGCCAGTCAGTCAAGTTGGATCAGGGAGTTTCATTCTGGTTCTATGCATCAGTGATTTGTCCAAATAAGAGCTCCCTGAATGCATTCACAAAGAATGTTTTCACAAATAAAAGCATTCAGGACTTTACAGTAGGCTTTATCTTGAAGTCTTGCATAATTTTTACATGCAACAGCTTTATTTTGTGAGTCTTGCATAATTCTTGCATGATACTTAGGCTTTATTTTAAAGTCTTGCATAATTACTGCCACCAATGAAGTTGGACGGAGGTTATGTTTTCACCTCTGTTTGTTTGTTTGTCTGTCATCAAGATATCTTTGGAAGCAATCATTGGATTTGGAATAAAATTAGTGTGTAGTTTTGTTACTGCTTAAGAAAGAAATGATTAAAATTTGAGACATATTGGAATAGAGGAAGGGTGAAAATGGGGGGTGGGGACATGTTTTTGCCCTGTTTGACTGTCATTAAGATATTTCAAGAACTGATGATTAGATTTGGATTAACGTTAGTGTGTGGTTTTGTTACTGCTGTTACTGCTTAATAAAGAAGTTATTAAAATTTGAGACATATTGGAATAGGGGAAGGGTGCAAATGGAGGGGGTGGGAACATGTTTTCGCTCTGTTTGTCTGTCATCAAGATATACCCAGAACTGATAATTGGATTTGGATTAAATTTGGTATGATTTTGTTACTGCTTAAGGAAGAAGTGATTATAATGTAAGATATTGGAACAGGGGTAGGGTGCAAATGGAGGGGTGGGGACATTTTAAGGTAAGTTTGTCTCTTATCAAGATATCTCAAGAGTTGATGATTGTATCTTGATTAAATTGCTGTGTGGTTTTGTTACTGTTTCAGAAAGAAGTGATTAAAATTGGGACTAATTGGAACAGTGGAGGGCAGAAATTGAGGGGTGGAGATGTTTTGGGATGAGATTTGTCAAGACTAAGTTGTCAAGACTAAGTTGAAAATTTCCAATGGAATGTGCTGAACAATAACTTTGCACTCTGATTGAAGATCAAAACAATCATTTTCTGACTCAAAGAGACTTACATTAAGTGTTCTCTGGAATTTAAAAAAAAAATGAAACAATTGGTTTCTGTCATGAATGGAAGATAATGGAATGTGAATCCTGGCTAAACAGAGCTAAAAAAATGATGCTTCACTTGAATAAAAGAGTGGTATGGCCTTGGAAGAAATCCAGTCAGAATATAATTTTCAAGTGTTCAGATTGCAAATGATCATTACAGATCAAAACTTGGGGCTGATACATAGGAATTCTGAGGTAGATTATATTGGGTATGGAGATCAAATGAACTCTAGAATTATTCTAGGCATGTTGGTATTGCAACGGGGTGGAGGTATGCACTCTATAGAGAGTGTTAATATTCTAGTTCTTTTATGAAACAGGCTTTATTTTGAAGTCTGGCATAATTTGTTATTCATCCGTCAAAATGCAAACATGGTTGATGATAAAGGATATACTGTGTATTTGTATCATATGATAATGTTTTCATAGGTTTGTTACTGTAGCTTTGGCTTAGTACATATAGGTTGCTGGAAGATGCTTAAAAGACAGTAGTACAGTAGTATGTATGACTCATTGTATGTGCATTTGAGGGTTATTCTTATACAGGACAGGTGCTGTATAGTAGCAACAACTTGAACTACCCTTACAGAAATATTAGCTTGGAGCAAGCTTGCGGCGCGCTTGCGAAAAGCTGACAATTTTTAGCTTGCGCAAATGTGCTGCAAGCTACTGTAGTATTTGGAACAAATTAGCTTGTGCAAGCTAGCAAAAACTATCTGCAAGCTTATGCAAGCTAGCAAAACTTTATGCAAACTTTTTTAGCAAATATTTTATGCTAGCTTGCACAAGCTAATGGTAGCTTGCGCAAGCTAATGTTAGTTTGCGCAAGCTAGCAAGCTGGTATTTATTCCAAATACTAGCTAGTAGCATACTTGCTGCAAGCTTGCAGCATGCTTGTGCGAGCTTGAAGTACATTTGTGCAAGCTTTCAGTACGCTTGTGCATGCTTGCGCAAGCTTGCAGCATGCTTGCAGCATGCTTGTGCAAGCTAAAAATGCTAGCTTTTTGCAAGTGTGCTGCACGCTAACTTTCTATAACGGTAAGCTTGAATTTTTAACTTGAGCTAGTAAATAATATGCAATAAACCATGAAAATAGCAAAAAATTAGATCAGAGATTAATTAATTTGACTATTTTATGAACAACATTTTGAATTTGTATTTTTGAAAAAATGTATATTTAAAAAATTTATTTAAATTTTGTGACATCACATTTAGAAAATCTGTGAATTTCCTTATATTAATAAAATATGCAGAGCGATACGCTGACATTGATCAAGAGCAGAGTTTGTCTGCACATCACATCTTCTCCCCCACCCGACCTTTAGGAAAAGTGGCCAATGGTGGGTGGCGCTGTGACAGTCCTTTGAAGGGATGTAAAGCCGACGGTCCTGATGGTAGGAGTTTCAACCCCTGCCTGGTTTTCTGAACATGTACTTCTCGAAAAGAGCAGGGTTTTAATCCGCAGTGTTCATCCACTTATCATTGTGGCAAGATTCCTTGGGTCCACACTGAAAACAAGTCAAAAGGTGACTTTTGTGTGCTTTTCCATGCATGGCATGTGCCTAAAGTGCTATATATCAATCAGTCTTATTTGGCTGATACTGTAGTAGTTGAATGTGACCAAGATTAAAGTTCTTATTATAGTACATGTAGACTGTACATTCACTACATGAACACTTCTCAAGATAGATACATTCACTAGTTCACATTGATGCATATGCAGTATGAAAATTAACCTTCCATGCTAAAACGGAAGGAAATCAACAACATGTGCTACAGTACTGTATGTATATTTTGGTATTTTTCCATTGTTTATTTAGTATATTTCCTTCCCTGAAATACTGCTTGGAGATGATTCACCAGTTCATGCAGAAAACACAAAATGAATTCAATCTATGACATTGCATTTACATGTAAGATTGTACAGCAATTCCAAGAATAGCGATGGGTTACAAGTGTAACAAAATCTTTGAATATCACAGACAAGTAAAGCTTTTTCATTGAATCATGTTCTCCAATAGTTCTAGTACAAAGTACAATCTACAACTTGAACACACACAACTGTACAGTATGTACAACCACAAGGGCAACACACACAACTGTACAGTATATACAACCACAAGGGATGATTAAGGTCACATACATGTACCATAACAACAAGGAGATAGAGTACCAGTATTCTCTTTTTCATAGAAATGAACACAATCTTCCTAAGCTTACAGAAATATTAGCTTGCAGCAAGCTTGCAGTACACTTGCAACAAGCTAACAATTTTTAGCTTGCGCATGCATGCTGCAATCCATGCTTGCAGAGACATGCTTAAAGGAACAATTCCAAGATGGACTAAAGGGATCCAGTAAAACGTCTCCTTAAAGAGACACCTGACATGTCATTCATAAAGTTGCGTGACTGGGTTGTTGACATGGCTGAGGATGACACCAGTTTGTTGAAGCGGCGAAACAAAACAGCCGTGGTCTGCTCTGGGCGGAGGCACAGCTTACAACTGCTGTGCTGCATCACCGTAATGGTCATTTTGCCAGGGACTGTCATGTTGACTTGAGCTTAGAAATTGTTGGCTCGATTAGAGAGCATCAACTGGTTAACTCTCAAGGCAGCGACATTCCCAAGCAAGGATGCTGTTTACTGGGTATGAATGCGTGTAACTTGCCAGATAGGGATCCGAGAGTTCCAACAGCAAGCTAAAATTTCTGCTAAGAATGAGGAAGTTATCATAGATATTTACCCTCGGGTATCTGTGTGTGTCCAACGTTAGCAGTGGGACAAAAGGGCATTTTCAGTACAGGTGTTGAACCTTAATTTAGAGGAAGTGTGGTTAAAACCTAAGACCTCTAGGTATCCTAAGCAATGCTCAAACAAAATCAAATAATTAAGTGTTAAATTATATAGAAGATTTGAATACATGAATGTAATAATTAAAGAACACCCTGTGAATTTTCATTTTAGTACAGTATATGATAAAAGACTTATTAAAGTAAGGGTTCAAACAAAATCAAATAAGTATTAAATTATATTGAATACATGAATGCAATAATTAAAATAGCAACCCCTGTGAATTTTCATTTTCAGTATATGATAGAAGACTTATTAAAGAAACAAATTTCACACATGTTTAAAACAATCCCCTTTGGCAAATTTGAGGCTGAAAAACATGGTTATACCATCATAGTGGCCATACAGTAGTACTATTCAATAGAAGTGTTACTAGGATCAGCTAAGAAAATACATGTAGCGACCTCCACCATTACAGGAGGCAGAAGGTGGCTTTAAAACAAGCAAGGTGGCGCACATCAATATAGCGACCAGCCACAGTTTTGAGTTAAAGAGAAATCTTACCACTCTAGAATGGTGCACCAAATGGAAAGACCTCTCAGGAATCACCAAAGCAGGCCTTTGAGGTCTGCTTAAAGTGCAAAAAGGGTCTGTATCTCATGGATTCAATGGTGTCTACAGTCATCAGCATATTATCCCCTTCCTGCAGTATCCTTGCCCCCAAGAACTCAGCCATCAAGCTACCGGTACTTTACACCCTGCATTACGGTAGTGTTTTTTATTCTTCTTTTCAGACGTACATTGGTGATATTCTTCTAGCTGTCAATCCATACAAGCCTTTACCTCTCTATACATTTGAGGTAAGAGATAATGTTCAGAGTGTCATGAGATGAGGAGTGGTAGGGGTAAGGGGAGGGGGGGGTAGTGGGGCTTATTTGTGATTTGACAAACTCACAAACTCAGGCTAGAAAGATATCAAGTGTTGATAAATGGCTGTACTTTCAAAATCTCTACTTTTATTTTTACTTTTCTAGTAATTTTTAATCCAATGTTGCAAACTGTCTCACAAAATTATGTAATTTTCTCTATGGTCATAAATATTTGAAAAGCATTAAAGATACTGTTCTTTCCAACACTCGGTTGAATTACCTGGATTGCTTTATGTAACCATTTTCATCTAGCAAATTGACTGAACTACTGAATAGAATCATAGTTGCAAGATATTTCAATGCAATTTATATTGATGGCATACTAGTTAATAGCGCCATAGATCTTTCTTGTGATATGCACAAACTTGTATTAATTCTTTGAAAAACATTGCCTTGCAATTTATTGATCTTGAGTTATGCACAAAATAGATTTTGTAAAAACATGGTCTAGCTTGCAAATTATTGATCGTGAACCCTGTGTGTGGTAGTAAATTATTGACATTACATGTTCTTTTTGGAGCAATCTTCCTTAAATTAGTCCAGAAATACTTTGTGACTGTTTTTATTTTCCTTTTTAAAATTGTTTTGGAAATGATTTGGAAAAATTGAAAATCCTATTTCATGATATGAAAAATATGATATCTGTACAGTGTTTTGTAAGAATATAGGGCTAGATATGTCACCAACTAGTCCCCAAAAGGAAAATTCCAGTTTAGGCCAGTGGGATTCCCAACTGGGATGAACTGATCCCAACTTGGATTGAATATTCCTAATTGGGATGAATGCATCCCAGTTTTGATAGAACAAATTTCCAACTGGGATGATCTGGTCCCAACTGAGATTAAACATATGCCTAACTTGAACCAATTCATCCAAGTTGGGATTTTCCGAAATTCTGGTCTGAAAACTTCCCAGTTGGAACCAGTTAGAAAATCCCAATTGAATTTTCTCCTGGAATATACATGTATGGTAAGGGTGGAAAATGCCACCCCCTCCCCCCAAAAGATTTGCTAATCATTGTTTTTCTTCTGCAAAAGAAAACGCTTAAAAAAGCAAGAACAAAGAATGTTCATTTTTCTCCCCAATCATGTTTGTCCCCTCCAGTTAAATATTTATTTCCACTGCCTGTTAATGTATAATTTGATATCACCTTTTAAGTGTTTATATAGTATGTATGCCACAAATATTCTATAATAAATATAAATGGCATTCCTATTTTTATTTTAATTATGATTTTAATTTCTATTTTGTGTAAGTGAAACTATTTTAAACCTTAATCTCCCCGATAGCTAAATCAATGTCTTGTTTTCACAATTAAATATCTTTACTTTGATTTGATAGATATCTCATGAATATGCTGGGCTCAAATACCGTCAGTCCCTTCCTCCCCATATCTTTGCGGTGGCAGACAAATGCTATGGGGCCATGCGGCGAAATGGTAGCAAGCAAAGTTGCGTTATCAGCGGTGAATCGGGAGCGGGAAAGACAGAAACAGCCAAGTATCTGATCGGTCATATCATCTCACACTGTAGCAGCTGCAAGCCCAACCTTCAGGAGAAAATACTGCAGGTATGTCTAAACCACTAAAAGGGATGAGGGCAGTGGTGTCAGGATTTTGGTCATGGGGGGGGGGGGGAAATTCATCTTATGGGGAGGGGAAAAAAGCCTGTCAAGCTGACAAAATATGTAACGTTACAACAATTTCTGGGGGAAAGCGATCTTGTGGGGGCAAATTTCCCCTCCCCCTGATGAGGGCGCTGAAAGAGTTACTAGTGTTACTTGAAAGAAGGATTATATGATAAAGGGTTTACTAATCAATGTCTGATATAGCTAGACCATATCACTTTACCTGACAGGTTTTGACCTTCGTGTAACCCACTTGTCACTTTGGTTTCCCAAATGTGAGTCATCATTTCTTAATATTTAATGTATGAGTAATTTGCTCTTGCAGTCTAGTGCTTTGTCTAGATTCTCAGAATAAGGTAATGTTGACAAACATTTTATCTTGGTAGAGGTTTAACAAAGGTTGAGATATGATAAGGATAATGCTTAAATACTAATACTAATTACTGTACGCTAATGAGTGTATGTTCATTTCAAGGAAGTTACTTCCATTACATCATGCAGTAGATAGATAATGTCATTCTTTGCAGGAAGTAATTTCATTATAAATTTCCCTCACATTTATGACATGATTCAGACGCTTTGACAGTCTTTTATTTCATCATGCTACCTGTTTGATTTATCAAGTTGTTGATTGCCCTGCTGGAAATTCCAGTTCAAATGGGGTGAAGTGGGTTTTTTCCCAACTAGTTTAATACGGAAATTGGAAAAACTGGGTTGGATTAGCTTGAACTGGGTTGAGCTAGGTTATCTGCATTGCCTATTTGAAACCCAGTTTAACCTAGTTCAAACCCACTTCAACCTAGTTCAAACCCAGTTCAACCCAGTTCAACCTTGTTCAAAATTTGTCATGACATATCGATTATCACGATATCTTTCTTCCCATGACATGAAATATGCCTCTGGCGACATATCGCGATACCAAAAACTAATACCCAACTAAGAAATTTTTGCGTTACTAGGCTAGGCTACTTCGTACGTTACAATTCTAACGTTACGGTAATAAATCTAAAAGTCAAGTTCAGGCAATTAAAAACATGCAAAATAATTGTGAAACATAAAAACAACTAATTAAAAATCATGCTCCGTCACCACACACTGGCACGCGCTGATGTAAGTTGACAACAAAAAACGAAAAATTGGTCCAAAATGTGCCACTCAGGTTCTCACTTCTGTGATTCATGACTGAATTACCAAACACGTGCATGATGTCGTCTACTAGATCTGCAAATCATTGTTTCTTGCGTTCATCTTATCATGGAGTAAATTATAACTCCATGATCATATGACGTTAGTGATATTAACAATTTGTGTTGTGGTCAGTTTTCTTGAAAAGTATTGCGATATACGATATCCCTCCATTTCTACACCTAACCTTACTTACCTCCTTTTTTTTTTTTTATTCTTCTGCTTTTCCCCCTTTTTTCCTTACAAACCTTCCATCTCCTCACTATCCTAACTCTTACACCATAATTTATTAACACCCTCTTGGCACATTTGACTCTGACTGTCGCGGTGCAGTTAAACATCAACAAACCAAACCAATATACAATATATCGCGATATTTTTCTTCACAATAATGATACGTAATAGAGCCATGTCCTGACAGCACTAGTTCTTGATCATGTAAGGAATGAATACACAGCTATCCACTTGGTCTCTCTACTTTGAGTTTTGCACTGTGAAGAGACCAGTTGCAAGTGTGGGGGGACCGGTGGACCATTATCTAAATAGGCCAGTTGCAAGTGTGGGGACCGGTGGACCATGATCTAAATAGGCCGTTAGCAAGTGTGGGGAATGGTGGACCATGATCAAAATTGGCTGTTAGCAAGTGTGGGGACCGGTGGACCATGATCTAAATAGGCTGGTAGCAAGTGTGGGGAATGGTGGACCATGATCTAAATAGGCCAGTTGCAAGTGTGGGGACCGGTGGACCATGATTTAAATAGGTCAGTTGCAAGTGTGGGGACCGGTGAATCATGATCTAAATAGGCCGTAGCAAGTGTGGGGATCGGTGTACCATGATCTAATAGGCCGGTAGCAAGTGTGGGGAATGGTGGACCATGATCTAAATAGGCCGGTAGCATGTGTGGGGAATGGTGGACCGTGATTAAAATAGGCCAGTAGGCTGTAGCAAGTGTGGGGAATGGTGGACCATGATCAAAATTGGCTGGTAGCAAGTGTGGGAAATGTGGACCATGATCAAAATAGGCCGGAAGCAAGTGTGGGGAATGGTGGACTGATATTTTTGTTATAAAAAGTGTCATTGCTCTTCATTTTTGCAATCGAGTCCCCCTCCCCCCTTCCCTTCCGTCTTTGCATACAATCATCAATGCCTAAAGTGACAAAATCTCATTTAACAAGTTTCTTGCACCTGTTGTATTGGCTTTTCCATACTGAGTAATGATAATGCACATTTTAGCCAGTCTAGACCAGTTCTCTGTATATACTTTAAGCAAACAAATAAATGATAAGCTTGAAAGGCTTGTGTGTTTATCAATGAAACTGATGGATGATATGAGACCACAAATCTCTTGTTCAGTGTTAAAGGTGTAGTGACAACGAGTAATTTTAAGCTGATGTATAATAACATCAAAGTTTGAGAATAGTAGTGACAGCAGTCTTTAAATTTTGTTGAAAGATTCTTTTAGTTTGTGTTATGAGTGATCAAAAATTACTATATTTTTAGATATGTGCTAAAATTATGGTAGTGTAATGTGAAGCCGCATTGTTGATAAACTGCAGTATAGATGACATCAAGGAAAAGCAAAGACAATGATCTACTGAGTTTACACACTTTATTATATTGCAACTGTTCTCAGACTAACTGCTTGGACTAACATGGTCTGACAAAATTTCCAATGACTACCTACAACATCTGATTGGAGATAGATGGCTTTTTTTATCTGACATAATCCTGGAGCAACAAGCTAAGTGGCATGGGCATTGTGTTCGTAAAGGCCTTGCCCCCATGATATCAGGCCTTCCCTCTGGTACCAGAAAATATGCTGGGTGCCCTCGTGCCAGGTGGATGGACGGCCTGAAAAGTTGGAGTGGATTGTCTGCATCTGATCTGGCTACTGCAAGGTGGTCCCGAATTCTACTTCAAAAACTTCAGCCAGACACATCCTATTCAATGACCCTGAGGAGTGCGTCAACGAGCCGCTAGGCTTATGGCGATTGATTGATTGATTAATTGTTCTCATACGGAACTATTTTTTACCTGTGTTAGACTGATTATGAACTTAAATATCTACACTGCTTGAACTCTGTTTTTAAGTCTGATAAGTACACTGCTTCTACAGTGAGACCGACTCTCTGTACTGTTCTGTTCTTATGGCTATACTCCGACTGAACTTAACGTGACGACGAGTGAACACACAATTACAATGACGGGGTCATTGCCTGCGTATTCGGTTATGATAGTAACAATGCTATCACGAAACGCTTAATACGACCCGGACGAGAACACAAGTACGACGTCAAACAGACATAACATCGACAACCAAGTCAATGTCCACAGCCTTTGATAACCAGTTGTGGTGCACTGGCGTGTCTACTTAAGCTAGGCTTGAACCCAGGGCCTTGTGGTCTGTAGACATGTATGATTACCGCTACACCACAGTAGGTAGACTGAGCCTAACGTTAAATGTCCTGCCTTTTTATACAAAAAAATTCTTAAGTTGTTCATCCCTTATAACCATTGTGGCTCATTGTTAATGCAATTTCTTGCTACTCGGTGAGTCACAATAGAAACCTTTGTGGCTCATCAAACAAAGATAACAATCATTTGACTTGAGCAACAGTAATGAAATACAGTAGTGTACAAAACTAGAGGTATATGAGAAATCACAGGATAAATTGTAAAATTGCAAAGAACATTTGTAAGTATACATATGGAAATAAATGCATGTTAGTATTTTCTTACTAAGCTTATAGGTTCAAGTTATTCCTTATTGTGCAACTCTAGATGATGGGTGGTATTTGTCTTCCAAAAGTGGGGGTGGGGGTTGACAAAATCATGCTTAGATGCAAAAAAACACAATACAAAAGATATAAATTTAGCATAAAAGGAGGGGGAATTGCTCCCATTCCCCATAATCCCACCTTTGCCCTCGACTTTACAATAAATTATCCAAGAGGGATTCCCCATTGCCCCCCATAATCCCAGCTATGCTCTAGACTATAAAATAAATTATTTAAAGGGGAATTCCCATTACCCCCCCTCCATCTTCATAATCCCACCTATGCTCTAGATTATAAAATACATTTTTTAAGGGGGGGATTTTTGCACCCTCCCCACATAATCCCACCTATGATCTAGACTATAAATTATTCAAAGGGGGATTCCCTGTTGCCCCCAATAATCCTAGCTATGCTTTAAACTATAAAGGAAATTCTTCAATTTCAGCACAAAAACAAAAATGAAATTCTTCATATTCTTGCTGTATGTTCAGTATGACTGAACATATTGCAAGAATAGAATGTAGAGTGTGGATATAAGTAACGGACTTAGTGGTCAAGCAGGATCATCTGATATGACTGTAGAGTGGATATAAGTAACGGACTAGTGGTCAAGCAGGATCATCTGATATGACTGTAGAGTGGATATAAATAAAAAGGACTAGTGGTCAAGCATGATCATCTGATATGACTGTAGAGTGGATCTAAATAACGGGACCAGTGGTCAAGCAGGATCATCTGATATGACTGTAGAGTGGATATAAGTAACGGACTAGTGGTCAAGCAGGATCATCTGATATGACTGTAGAGTGGGTATAAGTAACGGACTAGTGGTCAAGCAGGATCATCTGATATGACTGTAGAGTGGATATAAGTAACGGACTAATGGTCAAGCAGGATCATCTGATATGACTGTGAAGTGGATATAAGTAACGGGCTAGTGGTCAAGCAGGATCATCTGATATGACTGTAGAGTGGATATAAGTAATGGACTAATGGTCAAGCAGGATCATCTGATATGACTGTAGAGTGGATATAAGTAATGGACTAGTGGTCAAGCAGGATCATCTGATATGACTGTGAAGTGGATATAAGTAATGGACTAGTGGTCAAGCAGGATCATCTGATATGACTGTAGAGTGGGTATAAGTAACGGACTAGTGGTCAAGCAGGATCATCTGATATGACTGTAGAGTGGATATAAGTAACGGGCTAGTGGTCAAGCAGGATCATCTGATATGACTGTAGAGTGGATATAAGTAATGGACTAATGGTCAAGCAGGATCATCTGATATGACTGTAGAGTGGATATAAGTAATGGACTAGTGGTCAAGCAGGATCATCTGATATGACTGTGAAGTGGATATAAGTAATGGACTAGTGGTCAAGCAGGATCATCTGATATGACTGTAGAGTGGATATAAGTAACGGACTAGTGGTCAAGCAGGATCATCTGATATCCCCGTAGAGTGGATATAAGTAACGGACTAGTGGTCAAGCAGGATCATCTGATATGACTGTAGAGTGGATATAAGTAACGGACTAGTGGTCAAGCAGGATCATCTGATATCCCTGTAGAGTGGATATAAGTAACGGACTAGTGGTCAAGCAGGATCACCTGATATGACTGTGAAGTGGATATAAGTAACGGACTAGTGGTCAAGCAGGATCATCTGATATGACTGTAGAGTGGATATAAGTAACGGACTAGTGGTCAAGCAGGATCACCTGATATCCCTGTAGAGTGGATATAAGTAACGGACTAGTGGTCAAGCAGGATCACCTGATATGACTGTGAAGTGGATATAAGTAACGGACTAGTGGTCAAGCAGGATCATCTGATATGACTGTAGAGTGGATATAAGTAATGGACTAATGGTCAAGCAGGATCATCTGATATGACTGTAGAGTGGATATAAGTAATGGACTAGTGGTCAAGCAGGATCACCTGATATGACTGTGAAGTGGATATAAGTAACGGACTAGTGGTCAAGCAGGATCATCTGATATGACTGTAGAGTGGATATAAGTAATGGACTAATGGTCAAGCAGGATCATCTGATATGACTGTAGAGTGGATATAAGTAATGGACTAGTGGTCAAGCAGGATCACCTGATATGACTGTGAAGTGGATATAAGTAACGGGCTAGTGGTCAAGCAGGATCATCTGATATGACTGTAGAGTGGATATAAGTAATGGACTAATGGTCAAGCAGGATCATCTGATATGACTGTAGAGTGGATATAAGTAATGGACTAGTGGTCAAGCAGGATCACCTGATATGACTGTGAAGTGGATATAAGTAACGGACTAGTGGTCAAGCAGGATCATCTGATATGACTGTAGAGTGGATATAAGTAATGGACTAATGGTCAAGCAGGATCATCTGATATGACTGTAGAGTGGATATAAGTAATGGACTAATGGTCAAGCAGGATCATCTGATATGACTGTAGAGTGGATATAAGTAGCGGGACTAGTGGTCAAGCAGGATCATCTGATATGACTGTAGAGTGGATATAAGTAATGGACTAGTGGTCAAGCAGGATCATCTGATATGACTGTAGAGTGGATATAAGTAACGGACTAGTGGTCAAGCAGGATCATCTGATATGACTGCAGAGTGGATATAAGTAACGGACTAGTGGTCAAGCAGGATCATCTGATATGACTGTAGAGTGGATATAAGTAACGGATTAGTGGTCAAGCAGGATCATCTGATATGACTGTAGAGTGGATATAAGTAATGGACTAGTGGTCAAGCAGGATCATCTGATATGACTGTAGAGTGGATATAAGTAACGGACTAGTGGTCAAGCAGGATCATCTGGTATGACTGAGGACTGAAAGAAAAAAGATGGAAATTTACTTCAATATTTTATGGACTTTTATGTATTGTATCCTGAGATTTCGTGGCTTACAAATCATTGGATATGTCAGTATATAGTAGAAGTGGAGCTGGTAATTTTGATCTTAAAAATCGCACAAATGAAACGGAGCTGTTCATTTCTCATTTGTAGGTAAATCCTCTGTTGGAAGCGTTTGGGAATGCCAGCACCTTGATTAATCAGAATTCGAGTCGTTTCGGAAAATACCTGGAGCTATTGTTTCAGCATGATGGAAAGGTAGTTGGAGGTGAGTTGAGAACAGGTTCATTAATCAGGCAGTTGCCCTTAAAAAATAATATAAATATGTCACATGGCCTAACTTCATGTTTTTATAATGAACCAATGGTATACTGGGGAAATTTTATGGGCCAATCAAATAATGGGAGATTCTTGGCCGTCAGCACAACTCCCACACGTCAGTATGGTTAGTATGGGACCAAGCATATGAAACAAATTATTTCAAACACTACATGCGTTATACACAGGGGCGGACTGGCCATTGTGAGATTCAGGACTCTCCTGATGGCGTGGCCTGGGGCATGGGCCTGGGGCATTGCCTGTAAAAAATTAAATAGATATAATAATGATGATAATATAAAATGAAATAAATAAAAATGGCCAATTTTAAGCTAGGCTGCTATGGCCAAAATCCTCTAATGTCTCTAGCAAACTCCAATGGGGCTCTGCCCCTGGACATCGCTGGGGTCACCCCCAGATCCCCCTCAATGACCTGACCGGGTGTGTGTTTCCCGACCTGCTTTAATCTGCCAGTCCCCCCTGGTTAGACATGAAGGTAATACCACGCATTGTTATTTACAGCTTGTCTATCCATTGTACATGTGATAGACAGAACCATACAAATATAAAATAAAAAAACTCTCAATACCAACACCCCTTCCCCATAGTCATAGCTTCCCCAACTTTGCACATCTGCATTACTGAGTTGATTTGATATTAAAGTGACTATGTTTTTAAAAGTTTTATCAGATGGAAGTTATGGCTTGTTTATGGTACTGTGAGTTATTAGAAGGAGAGGGGTTGGGGTAGGGTGGAGGGAGGACATGGTGCCAGTTGGGCACTCTGCCTTTATCTCACCATAATTTGCTCCAACTTTTGTAATATCCTCATGGCATTACATATGCCTACTTTATATCTGATGTATTTTTCTCAAATTTATATTTGTAGCTAAAATAGACACATACCTTTTAGAAAAATCCAGGGTAGTCACCCAGGAGGTGGGAGAAAGGAACTTCCACATCTTTTATTTCATGTTTGCCGGATTAACGGAACAACAACTCGCAAAGATACTATTATCTCCACCAGAGCAATACAGGTAATGTAATGTCATATATATTCAATGGATTAGTTTGGGGTTGAGCAAGCTTTATTTTATTTTATATTTTAAGTGGTCGGGCTAGTTCAGTTTATATTAAGGTAGATAAAATGGTGAACAAATATTCATCAATGTTATTCTGGTGAGAAGAGCCGGAAGCCTTATTTGTGTAGAGACAACTGAAAGGAGATAGTTGTGACATCACATACTCACATTTCTCAAACACAAGTATTTTTTTTGCTTAATGTTTTCTGGTTATTGTTATTTTTAGCTTACAACCTATTATTGGATGTGTCAGTAAAGTACTAAAACCGAATCTAGTAAAGATGGTACGATTTGGAGAATTTTTGAAAAATATTATCAATTTTTTTCTTTGTAGAATATTAAACAATGGAGGTCAGGGTGTATTTTACAGTGAGAATCACTTTTTTCACTGCCAGAGGATGTACGATGAGCTGCAGGACATCATGGAGTTGGTTGGGTTCACCCAGGAGGTAAGCAACAAATCAGGTCAAAGATCATGGGGCATTTAAACAGTATTCAAGGTGGATGCGATTTGAGTAAATAATAGTTTTTAAATAGAATGGCTGATTCAAGTTTGAGAATTTTTGACATAAACAAAACTTGTGATATATCAAAAAAAATCTGTAATTATGTGTTTTTTCCTTTTAGTATTCAAGAGTGTCCCCTTTACTTGGATTGAGGGTTATTTTAACTTGTTTGAGGGTATATGATAAAGATCATTATTCTTGTTTAGAATCAATTGCTCTGTTGCAAGAGGTTAAGGTCATTGCACATCGAACCCGGCGCTGCAAGCCACTTTTTCGAAAATCAGCCATGAAGCAAATATTTACCTCCGCAAACGAAGTTGGTCGGAGGTTATGTTTTTGCCAATTGTTTGTTTGTTTGTTTGTCTGTCATCAAGATATCTCAAGAACTGATGATTGGATTTGGATTAAATTTGGTATGTGGTTTTGTTACTGCTTAAGGAAGAAGTGATTAGAATTTGAGACAATGTCGGAAGAGGGGAAGGGTGCAAATGGGGGAGGGACTGTTTTTACCTGTTTGTCCATCATCAAGATATCTTCAGAACTGATGATTAGATTTGGAATAAATTTGGTGTGTGGTTTTGTTACTGCTTAAGGAAGAAGTGATTAAAATGTAAGACATTGAAACAGGGGAAGGATGCAAAAGGATGCGCTTTGAATGAAGGATCACACAATCAATTTCTAGACTTAAAGACATTTACATCAAGTGTTCTCAATGGGTTTCTGCCATGAATGGAAGATAATGGAATGTGAATCCTGGCTGAATAGAGCTCAAACAATGATGCTTCACTTGAATAAAACTGAAAACAATGGTATGGCCTTGGAAGGAATCCCGTCAGAAGATAATCTTCAAGTGTTCAGATTGCAAATGATCATTATAAATCAAAAATTGGGGCTGAATCTTGGTGGGCCTAGGATTTCTGAGGTAGATTATATTGGGTATGGAGATCAAATTAACTCTAAAACTATAGGCATGTTGGAATTACAATGGGCGGAGGTATGCTAGAGAGTGCTAATATTTTAGTTGAAAATATTTTGACTGTTTTCAAATAAAAACACTTGCCGAGTTCAAAACCTGACTGCAATTTTTTGGAACTTTTTATTCAAGCTTAATTTTCAAAAATTTCCTTTCATTTTTAGTCATTACAAGTTTCTTTTATATGAATGCTAAGACAATGAACTTTACAATAAAAGAGTCAAAATGATGAAAGTATTGACATAAATTTGATAATTTGCAATTTTTTGGCAAAAATATGGCATATTTTCAACTTTTTTTAGTTTGTATTTTTGTGCTTGTGAATAATGAAAATGGAGGATTTTTTAAGATTTCTAAGTAGTTTTTGATGTTCTCTTTCCATTAATACCACTCTCAATCTTTTTCCATTGCAGAACTTGTGAAAATAATGAAAACAAAACAAAAGAAATTACCTCCATAATTACACACTAAGAAACAAACCCCTATAGCTCAACACATCATCAAACCCGTGACCATCCACACAACATGCATATGCGTTGACCCCTGAGCTGTGCAACAGACTGAAATCAGTGTGTTTGTTTATATTCTTAAAAAAAAAAAAAAAAAAAAAAGCGAGATTGATGATACAGTAGTAGGTACTGTTAAAATTTGACCAAATTTGCACTCATTGAAGTATTCAGTACTGGTACACATGTTTTGGGGCAATCCTGAAGTATAATTAGTAAGTGTTTGAAATAAAAACGATTTTTTTTTTTTTCTTTTTTTCTTTGAAATTTTCGTTTTCAACCATTTTCAAAGGGAGTTTACTCAAAAATTATCAATATAACTTTTATCAAAAGTGTTAGTTTACTGATAGAACTAGAATAGCCCTTTCAAACTATACCACGATCAGTGCTGTAGGCCTATGGTAGAGTCCTGATTTTATTGTTTAAAAATAGCATTTCCAAATCGACAATAGTATTGTCGATCCGGCTTTTAAGGGTAAGGGTTAGAGGATTTGTTCAGTGGTCAAGTTTATCTAATAAAAAAGAGGACTTTGAAAGAAACTAAATGGTGAAGAAAACATTCAAATATCTTATTTTGTTAAGGAGATATTCAAGTTTAAAGCTCTGTCTTACTGTGTGGAAATGACTGGTGTAGTGAGTCTACCATGAGAGGTTGGTGCCCTCATCCTAACATTCTTAAGGATAAGTTCAGTGGTCAAGCATGTCCATCTTATATGAAAGAGGACTTCAAAAGAAACAAAATGGTAAAGAAAACATTCAAATATCTTATTCTGTTAATGAGATATTCAAGTTTAAAGCTCTGTTGTATTCGTGTAGAAATGACTGGTGTAGTAAGTCTACTATGGAAAGTTGGTGTCCTCATCCTCACTTCCTTAGCAATTGTTACTGTATTTAAAAAATAGTTGTATTTAAAGGTTTTACTATTATTTTCCCTCAACTTTTTTTAATTGGTATATTATAAATACCCTTACTAGATTCAGTATTACTACTTTTCTGACATATGCCATGGTTTTTACCCCTCATAATCGCAGAGCAAAATACAGTATAATGGAATACTTGAAGATTTTAAGAATTCTGAGGTCGTGACTTCACAACCAGTTGTTTCTACACAAATGATACCAAACGTTCCCTTAAATATCTTCTTAACGGAATACAATTTTTTGAACACGATTTTGTTTCTTTCGAAGTCCTCTTCATGATGAAAATCTGTCACAAAGGGTTTTCAGTCCAAATTCTCAAAGCCTACAAGGTTGAACAAAAACATCACTTCAAATCACTCATCAATAAACAAAACCTTCACTATTGAGTACCATCCTATTTGTAAATTATTACTTCCAAGCCAGACACATTGACCAAAGGGGAGTACTTTTGTCCTTGTGTAGAGTGTGAAAGTCAGTGCAGCTGCAATGAAATCTGTTTACTATCAATCACTATCAATGTCAGATTATGACCATGGAAAGTGAGGTGAAGTGTGTGAAAATCCTGGGTGTAATTGCTAATTGCTTGTGCTGGATTGTGGTTTCTGTTGTGAGCAATATAGACCCAGACAGATTTTAGATTTTGTTGGGGCTTCATACAAAAAATGTATTGTGAGGTTTAGACTTAATGTTCATATAAGAAGGACCACTGAACTAATCCTTTAAGTTTACTATATATGCAAAATATGAAATTTTTTCGTAAACAAATTCACTTTAGTGGGCATGAATTTTTGGTGCAGCACGAATTTTGCTGTAGTGGGCTAAAATTGTTTTTTTTCAGTTATCATCTGAAATGGCATATGATGATACCTGTAATATATTCAAAAACAAGATATCTTTGAAAATAAAGAGGTGAAGATGTATATTTTCCTTTATTTTATTCAAAGAGGTTTGAAAATCTCTCACCATGCCCAAACGGTGTGCAACAGCCTTTACGGTATATACACTGGTCAATTTTTAACCAACAGGGTGGAATACTGTGTGGAACAGGGTAGAATGCCATGTAAGTTAATGGTGGAATGCCATGTGGGACATAGGGTGGAATGCCATGGGATGGGATGTCATGTAGGACATAGGGGTGGTATGGGATGTCATGTGAGACATGGGGTGGGATGCCATGTGGGACATTGGGAGAGATGCCATGGGGGACATAGGGATAGATGCCATGTGGGACACAGAAAGGAATGCTATGTGGGTCATATGGTTGGATGTCATGTGGTACATATGGTTGGATTAATGTGGGACATGTAGAATGGGATCCATGTGGGACATAGGGTGGGATGCCATGTGTGACATATGGTGGAATGCTATGTGGGACAAGGCTTGGGATGGGATGTCATGTGGGACATATGGTGGAATGCCATGTGGGACAAGGGATGGGATGGGATGTCATGTGGGATATGGGGTGGGATGCCATGTGGGAGATATTGTGGAATGCCATGTGGGACATGGGATGGGGTGTCATGTGGGACATGGGGTGGGATGCCATGTTGGACATGGGATGCCATGTGGGACTTAGTGTGAGATGCCATTTTTATAATTGGCCGGATCATATGATATGGGTGTCAATTTGCATGGACATGCGAACCATGATGGTATTTACCGTACTAGTTATAATAGATGTTTAAGCAATTTAGTTCTCGTTCTACCTGTCCATAGATCGTGAGTTAAAAGAGCTGGTGGCCGGAAAGGAAAGGGCTTATTATTCTTGAGTCTCAACAATTTTCAAACACACATTTGGGCACGTGATGGTACTGAAAACATTTGATAATATGAAAGTTCAAAATAATGACCAAAATTATTTCTTATGAATATTTGGGTAATGTTTTAATAATGCGAATATCAAATTTAGACCCGTGTTATTTCAAATTTCCTTACGTAGCAACAAAAAGGCCGTCACTTTTTGACCGAGAGCATTTCAAACAAGACTGACATACCTTTAATTTTTCAGGATATTTGGATGATTTTCACCTTATTATCGGCAATTATTCAAGTAACTGCCATCAATTTCAGTGAGGACCAAGACACAGGAGGAGCCTTCATCGAAGACGAATACGTCACCAAAGTTGGTGAGTGAAAACTTCTCTTCTCTGTGGTGTCCTTTAAAAAAAAAATGTATAAAAATATCATGGTCCGCATTCACCACAATTGGTTCATCAAGCGGCCGTGGACATCTCTATATAACCTTAGCTGTTAAAAAGGGGATGTAAAATACCTCACCTGCCCACGACAACGACGAGTGAACACACAAATACAATGACGGGGTCGTCGCCTGCGTATTCGGTTATGATAGTAACAATGCTATCACGAAACGCTTAATACGACTAGGACGAGAACACAGGTACGACGTACGGACAGACATAACATCGACAACCAAGTCGATGTCCACGGCCTTTGATAACCAGTTGTGGTACACTGGCGTGTCTACCCAACCCAGGCTTGAACCCAGGACCTCGTGGTCTGTAGACAGGTATAATGACCGCTACACCACAGTAGGTAGATAATGCAAAACCTGCCAACAAAAAGTATTACCTTTTTATGGAAGCATAATTTGTTGTCCTTTTCTCTTCCTCCCCTTACACCTTCCATTCCTTCCTTTTGCTTTCTAATGCACCACTGAATAATATTTGTAGAATATTTAAAATATTGTTAATATGAAAATTAAGCATTTTCAGCAGGAATGAACACACCTGATAACCAGGCTGTTGTTCTTGTGACCAAGTTCCAGATATGGACAGTGCATGATGGTCCAAGAAACGTGTTCTTCATGTCTTCTCCTTTAAATTAATTTACAATAATGTAATTTTAAGTTAAGCTCATCCCAGCCCGAACTACCCCACCTGTGTAGGTGTCTAATAAACAATAAGAAGAAAAAATCAATAAGTTGCAATAAAACTTGATTTAACTTTACATCAAAACTACTTAACCCATACTCTACCAGCACTTTTTAAGAAATGCTCCTGGAGTTAAAGATGGGCACCCAAAATGGCGATACTATCTCCGCGTGGGAGAGTAAGGGTTAATCACAGGCTAATTATTGAAAAGTCCTCTGTCATCCGAGCAGCAAAGTTGGGCTCGTTCCGCTTCAGTGACCCAGGTCCATGCTGCATATATATTCGAGTTGGTGCACTTGTCATGGGTTGATTAACCCGTACTTTACCAGCACTTTTTGAAAATGCGCCTGGGAGGCGGAGTCAAAGACGGGGCAACTAAAATGGCAATATTTGATAATATCGCCGCGTGGTAGAGTAAGTGTTAAAGACATCAGTTATCATGTTGAAGTTGAGATAAATATAAACTACTGTTCAACATCTCTGATTGGAAGGTCTTCATATTCACACAAACACTGACAAGCTAATAGATAACCATGAAAGTGACATCACTATGTAACAGATTATTGGTCACGTTTCAAGCCATTTTCTTGAGACAAAATTTCCTTTGGTGTAATGTTCGAACGGATAGAGTTTTAAATCAAATTGGAGAGTGCTTTCTTAAACTTAACAATATAATGCAGTTTTACAATAGCATAGAAATAGGTTAAGGCTAGTGGATTGTAGTGCATAATAGGGATGCATTTCATTATTTACAGTAAACATCGTTGATCTTATCAGTATCATGTTATTGTATATCTTTACTCTTTTGTTCAGCTTTCCCCAAAGTATGTCAAACATACAGGGCTTTTGAAATCAAAATCAGACAATATATTTATTCAAGGTTCAGAAATTGCAAAATGCGTAAAAAACTGATTATCTTGGTGTATGTATTGATGATAAACATAACTTTTTCCCATCATGTGTCCAAAATTTATAAGTAAAGTTTACTATATTGTTTCGGCTTATCACACATTTGATCTTTTTGTAACCTTAATGCTAGAGTTATTCTTTTAAAATCAAATAATTTTATTGCAGGTTCTTTATGCTGTCCCCGTTTGGTATCATATAATCTTACAGAAAGACAATAATAGAATCAAGAAATTTCTCAAATATATTTTGATATTTTAAATGACAGGGCGAAATCATAATTCATTGCAATGGCAACAAATATCAACAAAGAACAAAACCATCCTTTAAACAATACATTCACAAAGTCATCTAGCACGTTCAAACAGAAACCTTTAAAACCCTAACATATTGCCAAAATACAGAATAAATGTCTACAAAAATTCATTCATTTACCGTGCAGCAATTTACTTACAGACAGAAGAATTAGAATTACTGTTTTAACCTTTATCTTTACTTTTTCCTTATTTATTTATTTGTTTATCATTTATTTATTTATTTATTTATACTCTTTTTATTTCTGCTACTTGTTTAATTATGTGTATATAACTACAAAAGCTAAATCATGGAATGAACTGTTGGATTTAATCAGTAACATGGTTACGTCGAATAAACATTTCATATGGAAGCCTTGAAGATGTAATGAGATAAACTTTTAGATACAAGGTGGTTTAACTTGTAGGGTGCTTATAACTTTGATGGGATTGATCTACTTATTTGATTTCATTTTAGATTTTTGAGCTTAAAAGGGCTGAAGGTTTTCAGGGTTTAAGCATTTACTTTTCCCTTTTACAAATGTTTTAAAATTGTACTGGAATGCAATAAAATAATTGTAATTGAAAATTATTCAGGCCACTTTAACATACAGCATTAAGTGAAAAATTGTACATTAAAGGAGCCATAAAGTCTGATCCAATCATTATTTCAAATGATAGGGGAAAAAAATCTTAATCAACTTTCAAAAAAGAAGGTCAAAATCTTATTCCTATCTCAAGTTATTCATGTTTAAAGTTGACACATGGAGGCAGCCATTTTGTTCAATTATGTATTGAAATATTGTGCAGGATGACATAATTTCCCCAACATGGACATAAGTATTATAATATATTTCTTTATAAATGTGATTGAAGTTTGTATTCCAAAATGATGTGACACAAAGTTTTAACAGCATGTTTTGATAATTTCATGTCAACAAAAAATGTCCTTGACATTTACAAAAGAAAAACAGTTTTCAATAGGTTGAAAACTTGAGATAGATTATACAAAAATACAAAGCATTTCAACATCCTGCTGGGCTGATGACATTATAATCTGCATGTTTCGAAATGAAAATGGCAGCTCCCATGGTACTATTTAGTAGTAGTATTAAAAGTTTTTAATAATTACAATAAATGTGTTAGATTGCTTCAGGAGGTACTGTATGTAACTTTGTCAGAAGATTTGTTATTTTTATTTCTATAATATGAAATAAAGATTATGTCAGACTTTGAGCTTATAAAGTAAAGTTTAGTAAAATATAATTTAAATTTACTAACATCTTGGTTCTATATTTCTTATCCAAATGTCTACATTTATTTATAAAATGAATTTTTGCTCTTATGCAAGTAAAGCAAATTTAAACATTAAATGATGCAGACACACAACTTTCTGTACTTGTATCTATTTTTAGATTTACCTGTTTCTTCGAAAAGCTGATAAATGTTAAAGGTGACTTCACATTTGTTTCAGGTATATTTACATGTAGAGGCAACATTAGCTAAGTTGCTTTTAAAATCTGTTCAAAACAATCTCTCAACCTACCCCTTTCCCCAAATTTCATTCTGACATCAAACTGCTTTTCGCTCCCCTTGTTCGTAACCGCTTGCAAATTACATGGGACTCCAAATGGATAAAAACTTCAAAACATCCAGCCCACCATTCCAGCCAAACCCACTATTCACAATCTTTCTTGTAAAGACCACTTCCACAGTACCTGCCTTAGGATAGGTCACACACACACACTCCCACCTCACCACACTCCCACCTCACACACTCCCACCTCACACACTCCAACCTCACACACTCCCACCTCACACACTCCCACCTCACACACTCCCACCTCACACACTCAAACCTCACACACCCCCACCTCACACACTCCCACCTCACACACTCCCACCTCACACACTCCCACCTCAAACACTCCCACCTCATACACTCTCACCTCAAACATTCTCACCTCAAACACTCCCACACCAAACACTCCTACCCCACACACTCCCACCCCACACACTCCCACCTCACACACTCCCACCTCACACACTCCCACCTCACACTCCCACCTCACGCACTCCCACCTCATGCACTCCAACCTCATGCACTCCCACCTCACGCACTCCCACCTCACACACTCCCACCTCACACACTCCCACCTCACACACTCCCACCTCACACAATCCCACCTCACACAATCCCACCTCACACACTCCCACCTCACACACTCCCACCTCACACACTCCCACCTCACACACTCCCACCTCACACACTCCCACCTCACACAATCCCACCCACTTCACCCACTCCCACCACTCCCACCTCACCCACTCCCGCCCCACACACTCCCACCTCACACACTCCCACCTCACACACTCCCACCTACACACTCCCACCTCCTTACAGGTCCCCCCACCCCTCTGCAATAACTGTCATTTCCCCCTCATTGTCTATCATGTCCTCATCGATTTCCCCTGTGCAAGCTTATCACTCCTCTTAATTCCATTGTTAAGCCCTTGCGGAAAAATTCTCCAGATAAGATTATATCCTTTCTTCTTCATACGTCCCTCTACAACTATATTTAGTCTTCCTTTCCCATCCCCCCACCTCCATGTTATATTTATGTATTTTTTTACCCCATTGCACTCACTCTTATGATTCTAGCTTCATGTCCATTGACTCTCAACCTTTTCTCAGATAATTCCTCTTACCTTTTTTTCTGATACATTTCTGGGCACAATTTGATCTTTGCTGTCGTGGTGCCGTTAAGCCACACCAAACAGCAAACAAATCAATTAAATTGCAAGTGAAGCAAATTTAAATATTAAAAGATGCAAACACACTACTTCTGTATTTATATCTATTTTTAGATTGAGCAGTTTTTTGGAAAAGCTCATATGATAAATGTGTTAAAGGTATCTCACAATTGTTTAACTCTTAAATCCTCACGCAGTTGTGACACGACTGAATGGATATGCACTTTTCAAAAAATTATTTTGCTTCTTCAAATAGGTCCACAACAGTGATCTTGGTATCATTTGAAATAGCTCAAAATAGTTCTTTCAGAAAATGTAACTTTTATTGGGAGTAAGGGGGAAGGGGGAAGGGGGTGAAGATTTTGAGGAGAAATGGGTTGAAATTTAGAAAGATAAAAAAAGGCACAAAATTTAACAAAAAAACAATTTTATTTACCATACTGGAAGTATTGCTTTTGCCTGAAAACCTATGAGAAATTACCAAAGACATCAATGCATCTAATTCTGGTCGAATTTTAACTGCCCAGATCATCAATATCTTTTTTTGGCAAAAGTTCATGATTTGTAGCCTTTTGAGACCAATTTTTGAAATAATTTGTAGCTCCTGATCACAATACAACTTCCCAATGCAAACATACTGTTGCAATGGTAATTTTACATATTTGCATTAGAAAACAAAGAGCAACTACCACTTCTATATTCACACCGAAATATAAGTATTAAGACAAACCCACAGTTTACTCATATGCAGTGTAGTGTAGCGGTAAGCGTGCAGGAAGTTTACTTTGAAAACAGAACTGGATGCGCGCGACTTTGTATTTCACGAATAATTACAGGGGTGATTATTTTTTGTTATTTTTATTGTTTTTGCATGTTTTGCTTTAAAAATTTTTTTAGAATGGTATCAATGGAAAGGATATTTTACAAACAATCTAACTATGTACAAAAATCCTCCATTTTCATTATTCACAAGAAATAATACAAGCTTAAAAAAATTGACCTAATTTTGCCTAAAATGTGCTTAATTTGCATATTTATTTCAATATTTTCTTAATTTGATTTTTTTGTTAAACTGTTTATTGTCTTACCATTCATATCAACCAAACTTGTAGAATAGAAAACGAAAGGAAAGTTTTGAAAATTAATTTTGATGACAAAAAAGTTCTGAAAAATTAGTCACGTTTTGAACACGCTGAGGATTTAAGGGTTAAGGTATATGGACGTGTAGAGGCAACATTAGCTAAGCTGCATTAAAATCTATTCAAAACAATCACAGGAGCAAAAATGGTATTGATATCTGTAAAATATTGATCAGTTTATGGCATTTTTATATCTCAGGCATCAATTTGCTTATTTGTGTAAATGTTGTACAGTACTCCAAACAATCGGCAACCTTGATATTTTCTTTTGTAAATCCTTTGTTTTTAAGTGTATATCTATTAAAGTGGTTTAGCAATCTTTTGAAAGTACCCAAGAAAATTCTAGCAGGAATGCACTTCCTCATCTATTTATAAGATTTAGAAATTATATTTCCAATAATTTAGAAACTGGCAATTAATTTTAAAGAAATAAATAATTGTTGTCTTAGATCGGCAATTATGACATACTTTACACTGCAAGTTCACTTGCAAATGCAGTAACTCCTAATTGGAATAAAATATCAACATGGTTTTTCCACCAAATTGTTTCTTTAATAGTCCTCTGTTGCATATATAAAGATTTCTTAATGTATGCACCATAAGTAGTAGCAATATTTGTGAAATATATTCTGCTTGATTTTCCGTCAGTTTCTCAACTACTTGGCCTGGATGCCCAGGAACTTATTGATGCACTCATTACAACTGCTGTTGAGGCAAGGGGTTGGTAACTTTTATAATTTTCGATCATAACATTACATACTTTTTGTGACATCACCTAGTCGCATTACATTATTTATTGCTCATTACTAATTGTGCGATTTATGTGATGAAATAACCCTCTTTGGGAGGAATGGTCCATCAATCATTCATGGGCATTGCACAAATTCCTCCATGCATATAATGCATAATTTATTTTTAGGGTCAGCCAAGGATTAATCTGTTCCAATTAACTGCAAAGCAGGCATGTGGTTTTAACCCCAAATGAATGACCTATTGTGTACAGTGTTACAGTAGCTGCTTGCTAGCAAGTCAAGCATGAAGAGGCTCTCGGGTTAGAAGGTGTGGATTACCCCTGATTTTGAGATACCGAGTGTGTCGGGTTGGAGGGGCCAAGGGATAAAGATTTTTAATGAATACATTATTGCTTGTAATCGATAATTAAAAATTCTAGGTTTTGACCCAGTATGAAGCATACCTGCAACCCCTTACAACTGTTCCGATATTGTATTTCTTGTCTTTACAGGGGAAAAAATCATGGCCTTGAAGTCTTGTGCTCAGGCAGTGGATGCACGGGATGCCTTAGCCAAGGCTCTGTATGGCAAGCTGTTCCACTGGATTGTCAGTAAGATCAATCATATATTAGCACCGGACACAGATTTCCAGTAAGTTTTTTTTTTTTTCTTAATGTTATGGCCCTTCAATGAACATTAAAAAGTAGAGGGAAAGAGACGCCTGTCTTTACCTGTGACTCTCTTCACCCTCTGTGACCTTTGACCATTTGAAGCTCTTTTTGTTATTTGACCCCTGCAACATCACCTTTATCCGTGCCTTCTTTAGTGTCCTTTTTATCAATGAACTTCATCATGACTTGTATTTGGTAAACCTGAACTGACCCGACCAATATTGATTCCTTGCCTGAATCCCATTGTTCATGTGGATATTTTTGCCCCTGTTTTAGCCCTGGTGAATGGGTGGTCAGGACCTGGCCCAAAGGTAACCAGACTTGACCTATTCCAGGTGTGTCACCTGCAGGACTCTCTGACCATGTCTATTATCATGGTCAAACCACATCACTTTACATGAGAAATCATTTAATTTAATGGTTACCACTCATTATCTCTATCTTTATTCTCTTGCAGACCCTCACTCGGACATGAGATTGGCATTCTTGACATCTACGGCTTTGAAAATTTCAAATTGAACAGCTTTGAGCAACTCTGTATAAATCTGACCAATGAGCAACTCCAGTTCTACTTCAATCAGAGAATCTTCAAGTGGGAGCTGGAGGAGTATTCCAAGGAGGGAGTGAAGAAGACAAACATCTCGTTCCAAGACAATATGCCCATCTTAGATTTATTACTTGGGGTGAGTTTGACCGTTGATTTATCAGTTGGAATGAGTTTGACGACTGATTTATAACTTGGGGTGAGTTTGATGATTGATTTATTACTTGAGACTAGTTTGATTGTTGATTTATTACTTGGGGATGTTTTTGACAGTCGATTTATTACTTGCGGTGAGTTTGATGGTTGATTTATTACTTGTGGTGAGTTTGATGGTTGATTTATTACTTGAGACTAGTTTGATGGTTGATTTATTACTTGGGGATGAGTTTGACGGTTGATTTATTGCTTGGTGAGTTTGATGGTTAATTTATCACTTGGGGATGAGTTCGAAGGCTGATTTATTACTTAGGGTGAGTTTGACTGTTGATTTATTACTTGAGACTAGTTTGATGTTTGGTTTATTACTTTAGGATGAGTTTGACAGTTGAGTTATTACTTTGGGTAAGTTTGCCGGTTGATTTATTACTTGGAAGGGTTTGGTTAATTTATTACTTGAAGATTGATTTATTTTGATGCGGTTGATTTATTACTTGAGACTAGTTTGATTTATTAATTGGGGTGAGTTTGACGACTGATTTATTAATTGGGATGAGTTTGAAGATTGGGTTTTTACTTGGAGTGAGTTTGGCGATTGATTTATTGCTTGGAGTGATTTTAACGATTGATTTATTACTTGGGTTGAGCTTAATAATTGATTTATTAGGGTGAGTTTGACAATTGATTTATTACTTGGGGTAAGTTTGACGATTGATTTATTACTTCAGTTGAGCTTGATTGGGGTGAGTTTTTGAAGTACGTGGGGTGAGTTGATGATTTATTTATTACTTGGGGTAAGTTTGACGATTGATTTATTCCTTGAGGGCTAGTTTGAAGGTTGATTTATTACTTGAAGCTAGTTTGATGGGTGATTTATTGCTTGGATTGAGTTTGACGACTGATTTATTACTTGGGCTGAGTTTGACGGTTGATTTATTAATTGGGGTGATTTTGACGATTGATTTATTACTTGGGTTGAGCTTAATAATTGATTTATTGGGGTGAGTTTGACAATTGATTTAGTACGTGGGGTAAGTTTGATGATTTATTTATTACTTGGGGTGAGTTTGACAATTGATTTATTTCTTGGGGTGAGTTTGACAATTGATTTAGTACGTGGGGTAAGTTTGATGATTTATTTATTACTTGGGGTGAGTTCGACAATTGATTTATTTCTTGGGGTGAGTTTGACAATTGATTTTTTTACTTGGGTTGAGCTTGATAATTGATTTATTACTTGGGGTGAGTTTGACAATTGATTTCTTACTAGGTGTGAATTTGACTTAAATTATTACTTGGAGTGAGTTTGACGGTTGCTTTTAGTTTTCTTGATTGCACAATTAGCTTAAAGGAATATTCCAGTGAATTTTCATTGTCATGTATATGATAGATGACTAATAAAGAAAGAAAAAATTGTTTTGTGTCCCTGATCAAGACACTTTATTGTGTTTGCTTGAGTCTACTCGGCTGTACAGTATATGAATACCAGTACCAGCCTCGCTGTGGAGTTAACCTGCGATGGACTGGTGTCCTCTCCAAGGAATTCATGTAAACTCTCATCTGCTTGCACCACAGAAACTGGAGATAAGCACTGGGCTTTTGTGGCACGGGGAAAGGATTTAACTTAAAGGATTAGTTTAGTGGTGAAGCAAGTTTATCTTTGTGAAAGAGCACTTAAAAAGAGACAAATTGGTGAAGAAAGCATTCAAATATCTTATTATGTTAAGGAGATATTCAGATTTGAAACTCTTTCTCATTTGCGTCTGTCGCCTTCATCCTCACATTATTAACAATTGTTAATGTATTTTAAAGAAAATTTATTCAACTCTTTTTACTATTTTAATTATTTTTCCCCAAATTTTCTTCAGGTGGTATTTTATTATCACCTTTACTAGATTCTGTTTTGCTACTTTCTTGTCATATCCAATGGTTTTTAAGCCACAAAATCACAAGACAAAATAATGATAGAATATATAAAGATTTTTGAGGAATTGATGCTGCGACGTCACAACTAGTCTGATTTTAGTTGTTTCTACACAATCGATATCAAATTTTAAACTTATATATCTCCTTAACGAAATAAGATTTTTAAATGCTTTCTTCACCATTTTGTTTCTTTTCAAGTACTCTTTCACATAAGATGAACATGCCTGACCCCTGACCTAATCCTTTAAACATAGATCTTTGTGAGTCAGAGGGGAGGAATATTGTTTGTTGATGCATATTTACTGAATTATTATTCTTTCTGTTTTTGCCTTTGACAGAGACCTGTGGGTGTGTTTAGCTTGCTTGACGAAGAGTCAAAGTTTCCAAAAGCGACAAATACCACTTTGGTGAATAAGATTGCACACAACCACCAAAAGAACAAGAACTTCTTGAGGGAGAAGCGGGCCAACACAACGCAGTTTGGAATCAAGCACTTTGCAGGAGAGGTAATAGAGAGTAACAATTATAGATTTAAAGGATTAGTTGAGTGGTCAAACGAGTCCATCTTATTTGACAGTCGAAAGAGAAACAGAATGGTGAAGAAGAACCTACTTTAATAACTCATTCACTTACGGATAATCTAGTCAAGTTCTGTCTCATTTATGTAGAAATGACTGGAGTGAAAGTCTAAACATTCAGTGAGATTCACTTGCTTGACAAATGAACTAATCCTGTAAAGATATTAATCAGACATGTCAGTCTTAATTGTTTGAAAAAAGGGTGTAAAAGACAAAGAAAACTGTGAAGAAATGACTGTCCACCTCATCACTCTATGTAGTAGTGGGGTTTATTCTTGAGGCGTATACCATGCTCAATTCTTATCTCGCAGACCAGTGACACGCATTCAAAGAAGTGTTAGAAATCTTCCAGCACAGTGTAACTTTCTATGAACACAAAGCAGCATTTAATTTCCTCTGACAAGAATTGATCAAGAAGATAAACAGAAAAATTAATTAAGATTTGATGAGAAGATCAAATTTTATTGACAAAAGTATTGCATTTGATTGAATAGTAAGTGTTCCTCATCGCCCTACTCTGAAAAAGACCCTTCTTTACACCCCTGGATGTACAAGCTGTGTTTTTTTTTCTTTTACAGATATTTTACGAAGCAAACGGTTTCCTTGAAAAAAACAGAGACTCGTTCAGTGGATCCCTGACAGACTGCTTGCTCCAAAGTCAGAATGGATTGGTCAAATTCCTTTTTTCTAATGACAATGCAGACTTGTAAGTTTTGTACCCTTTAATTATATTCATGTGGTTGCATTTTGTGTTTGCAGCAATCAACAAATCATGTTTTGCTGCCATCAGAATCATTCTGAGTTCGTTATAATGTTATGTATAATTTGCTTATCGTACAACCATTTTGTTAGCAGAATTTGATTTACACTGAAAAGTAATCCATGGGTGAGCATACTGTCCCATACTGTCCCTTTGTGTCAGAATAATGTACAAATGGGCTCCTTTAAGCGATGAGGGGATAGCTGAGTCTGCAGAGGAGATCAACTATTCATTATCCCTGGAAAGAGAATGCAGGGAAAGCTGAAAGTCCATAAACCCTGTCATGCATATCTTTATATTAGAAATAAAGCAGAAAAGAATCAACAAGTGCAATATTTTCCTTCAAGTGTTCAAAGTTAAAACAGAATTAAACACCAAAATTAAATGAGAAAAAGTAGAAAACCCTGAATAATGTATCCATTTGACATCCATTTGTCAAAGATGATGTACAATGCAAATTAGAGGTTATTTGCTCTCATCCGTCACATTGCAGAAAACGAGTTTAGATAGATGTTGCATTTCTTGGATAAGTTGAATTATTTCACTATCCTTGGAACTATATACATAATCAACAAAGTTGTGATGATTATTTAATTTTTAACGTGCAACAAATGGAGGGCCTCATGATGATGGCTGAGTCCCGCATCTAAGGATAAAGATAAGGAAACGGGGGGTGTAGCTTTACAACCCTGTAACTCCTCTCCCCCTCCTGGTTAAACCCATGAGTCCATCAGCAGTAAAACATTTTTGCAGCATTTTGCATTGTAGGTATGTCCTTGTCAGAGTACATTTAGTTTAAAATTTAAAACATCTGAACAAGTAGAACCATCCTGAATATTTTATCAATTTGACATCATCCGGCTGTTTTTTCACAGGATGATGTACTAATTACTAATTATCTACAATATTTTAAACAGTTTCTATTACACTGTTCGAGGGCTAAATTTTTATGACTTGTCCTTCTCCTTAAAGATTTGTTCCAGCAAATCATAACCACAAACTTACTGTAGCAAATAGTGAGACCACTTTATCTTAATTAAAATAACCACACAATAAGAACTTAATCCATTGGTAATATGATACTCAGCACCAACTTCCACAACAACTAAGGTTTTCAGAATAAAGAAAATAAAGAGGAAAAATCAGACCCGACCTGGTAATTTATCAGGTCGGGTCTGACTGTTTGAAATCTTAAGGAGCAGAACAACTAATTGTAAAAGAAATTTCTCTAACCTATCCTTTTTTCTTCTTTGGGAATAGGGAAGAGAAAAACTATTTTTCTTTTAGGTATGCCCAATGCAGTGTAGATAAAAAGAAATGTATTCCTCATTAATATTTAATAATATTTCTTGTGTTTCTCTCTTTCAGAGCAGGATATCGTCATTCCAAAAGGACATTTTGCTCTGCAAGCCTCCTCCCAAAATACTTCATGACAAAAACGTCAGCATATCCAGGGCGACAGGTAGAAGACTCTCAAAACAGTGAGTGTATATGCATGTGAATGTTATTTATTTGTAGTTGTGCATTTGATGTCATATGAGTGATTAAAGGATTAGTTTAGTGGTCAAGCAAGAAAGAGGTCTGACTCAAAGGCTGTTCTTACTTCTTTACTCAATCTTAAATGGGATAACCTCACATGCCACCTCGTCCTCCTCCGGAAACTCCTTTCTCCCACTCTCTGCAAGAAAAGTATTTTTTCCTGGACCTAGGCATGTAGGCATCCCAGGTAATGACAGGGCTGATGCAGCCGCTAAGCTTGTCCTCAACCTCCTCTCTGCCCCTTTTCCCAAAACCCTCTCTGACATCAAATCGCTTATCGCTTCCCTTGTTCGTGACCGCTGGCAAACCTCATGGAACTCCCAAATTGATAACAAACTCCATGTCATCCAGCCCACAATTCCGATCAAATCCACTATCAACAACCTCTCTCGTATCGACAGCATTCATATTACCCGTCTTAGAATTGGTCACACCCACCTCACTCACTCTCACCTCCTTATTGGCTCCCCCAACCCCTCTGCAACAATTGCCATTGCACCCTCACAATCCATCACGTTCTCCTTGCTTGCCCCTTGTACAACCTTCCCAGAGCTTCCCTTGCTCCCCACAACTCAATTGCTGAGTTCATCCAGAAAAATCCTCCAGATAAAATTATCTCCTTTCTTCATCATGCTTCCCTCCACAACCATATTCAATTTTCCTCTTCCACCTCCTCCCTCTCTACTTTGTTTTTGTTTCAACCATGCACCTTCCCTCTCAATCACAGCTTTCTGACCTTTTGTTCTTGAATTTCTCTCATTCTCCCTTGTTTTCTTTCCTTTCTACCTCTAGAATGAGCTGACCTCTCAGGCACAAGTTTGACCTTGGTTGTTGTGAAGCCGTTAAGCTCTCATCAAACAAACAAACAAGCAAGAATAAGGGCTTCAAAAGAAACAAAATGGCAAAGGAAGCATTTAGAAATCCTATTCCAGTAAGGAGATATCTAAGTTTAAAGTTTGGTATCATTTGTGTAGAAACGACTGAAATCAGACTACTTGTGATGTCATAGCCTTAGATTCTTCTTTGTATTCTGTCATATTTTGTCCTGCGATTTTTGTGGTTTGAAAACCATGGGTTTTGTCAAAAAAGTAGTAAAACTGAATTTAGGGTGTTTATGATATACCACCTGAAGAAAGTTTGAGGAAAAAAATTAGTGAAAAAATTAAATAAACTTTCTTTAAAATACATTTACAGTTGTTAAGAATGTGAGGATAAAGATGCCAATTTGCCATAGTAGACTTACTACACCAGTCATTTCTACACAGATAAGACAAGCTTTAAACTTGAATATCAACTTAACAGAATAAGATTTTGAATGCTTTCTTCACTAATCATTTTGTTTCTTTTGAAGTCCTCTTTCATATTAAAGATGGACATGCTTGACCACTAAACTAATTTTTTAAATAGCTCCATCCACCCATGCAGACAGAACAAACAAATGGCTGAGAATAGATTGTTTAACGTACCAGAGTGGATTAACATGAAGCAGAGCCTTGTCTCATTTTGAAGGTCATTTACATAGAATACTGTCAATGAGGGAAAAGTTGATTGCAAAATGTAATGAAGTGGTATTATGCGAATTAATAAAAGGTGAATGATTTTTAAAGCAGGGTGTTGCCTCATGATCACAGTATGTGATCCCAGGAAGCTTAATTGGCGATGTCTGTTGATGTTAGCCACTGATGAGCAAAAACCAACCCCAGAAACAATTTCTAGAGAAAATTTGATGAGCATTTTACATTTTTCTCAGGTTCAAAGAAAACAAAAGGAATGGCCCCAAGAAACGCATGTCAACAATTTCGTCCGTAGGATCAAAATTCAAGGTAAACTTTCTTTCGTCTTTTGATTGTTTTTGTACTTGGATATTTGAATTCAGTGTGATAGTTATTTCTATTGAAGGTAGCATGAGCTAAAACTGTTTAAACATACAGTACTATAACAACCATGCAAACATACAGTACTAAAAACCATGCAAACATCCAGTACTAAAAACCTTGCAAACATCCAGTGCTAAAAACCATGCAAACATCCAGTACTAAAAACCTTGCAAACATCCAGTACTAAAAACCATGCAAACATCCAGTACTAAAAACCATGCAAACATCCAGTGCTAAAAACCATGCAAACATCCAGTACTAAAAACCTTGCAAACATCCAGTGCTAAAAACCATGCAAACATCCAGTACTAAAAACCATGCAAACATCCAGTACTAAAAACCATGCAAACATCCAGTACTAAAAACCATGCAAACATCCAGTACTAAAAGCCATGCAAACATCCAGTACTAAAAACCATGCAAACATACAGTACTAAAAACCATGCAAACATACAGTACTAAAAAGCATGCAAACATCCAGTACTAAAAACCATGCAAACATACAGTACTAAAAACCATGCAAACATACAGTACTAAAAACCATGCAAACATCCAGTACTAAAAACCATGCAAACATACAGTGCTAAAAACCATGCAAACATACAGTACTAAAAACCATGCAAACATACAGCACTAAAAACCATGCAAACATATAGTACTAAAAACCATGCAAACATACAGTACTAAAACCATGCAAACATACAGTACTAAAAACCATGCAAACATACAATACTAAAAACCATGCAAACATACAGTACTAAAAACCATGCAAACATACAGTACTAAAACCATGCAAACATACAGTACTAAAAACCATGCAAACATACAGTACTAAAAACCATGCAAACATACAGCACTAAAAACCATGCAAACATACAGTACTAAAAACCATGCAAACATACAACTAAAAACCATGCAAACATACAGTACTAAAACCATGCAAACATACAGTACTAAAAAGCATGCAAACATACAGTACTAAAAACCATGCAAACATACAGTACTAAAAACCATGCAAACATACAGTACTAAAAACCATGCAAACATACAGCACTAAAAACCATGCAAACATACAGTACTAAAAACCATGCAAACATACAGTACTAAAAACCATGCAAACATACAGTACTAAAACCATGCAAACATACAGTACTAAAAACCATGCAAACATACAGTACTAAAAACCATGCAAACATACAGTACTAAAAACCATGCAAACATACAGTACTAAAAACCATGCAAACATACAGTACTAAAAACCATGCAAACATACAGTACTAAAAACCATGCAAACATACAGCACTAAAAACCATGCAAACATACAGTACTAAAAACCATGCAAACATACAGCACTAAAAACCATGCAAACATACAGTACTAAAAACCATGCAAACATACAGTACTAAAAAGCATGCAAACATACAGTACTAAAAACCATGCAAACATACAGTACTAAAAACCATGCAAACATACAGTACTAAAAATCATGCAAACATACAGTACTAAAAACCATGCAACATCCAGTACTGAAAACTATGCAAACATACAGTACTAAAAACCATGCAAACATACAGTACTAAAACCATGCAAACATACAGTACTAAAAACCATGCAAACATACAGTACTAAAACCATGCAAACATACAGTACTAAAAATCATGCAAACATACAGTACTAAAAACCATGCAAACATACAGCACTAAAAACCATGCAAACATACAGTACTAAAAACCATGCAAACATACAGTACTAAAAACCATGCAAACATACAGTACTAAAAACCATGCAAACATACAGTACTAAAAACCATGCAAACATACAGTACTAAAAACCATGCAAATATACAGTACTAAAAAACATGCAAACATACAGTACTAAAAGCCATGCAAACATACAGCACTAAAAACCATGCAAACATACAGTACTAAAAACCATGCAAACATCCAGTACTAAAAACCATGCAAACATACAGTACTAAAAACCATGCAAACATACAGTACTAAAAATCATGCAAACATACAGTACTAAAAACCATGCAAACATACAGTACTAAAAACCATGCAAACATACAGTACTAAAAATCATGCAAACATACAGTACTAAAAAGCATGCAAACATACAGTACTAAAAAGCATGCAAACATACAGTACTAAAAACCATGCAAACATACAGTACTAAAAACCATGCAAACATACAGTACTAAAAATCATGCAAACATACAGTACTAAAAACCATGCAACATCCAGTACTGAAAACCATGCAAACATACAGTACTAAAAACCATGCAAACATACAGTACTAAAACCATGCAAACATACAGTACTAAAAATCATGCAAACATCCAGTACTAAAAACCATGCAACATACAGTACTGAAAACCATGCAAACATACAGTACTAAAAACCATGCAAACATACAGTACTAAAACCATGCAAACATACAGTACTAAAACCATGCAAACATACAGTACTAAAAATCATGCAAACATACAGTACTAAAAACCATGCAAACATACAGCACTAAAAACCATGCAAACATACAGTACTAAAAACCATGCAAACATACAGTACTAAAAACCATGCAAACATACAGTACTAAAAACCATGCAAACATACAGTACTAAAAACCATGCAAATATACAGTACTAAAAAACATGCAAACATACAGTACTAAAAACCATGCAAACATGAGATGTAGGACAAGGGATTTGGTATTATTTGATGATGCTCTTTGTTTTTTCTGAAACATACAAATGTATGTTAATTAACTGAATGAATTTGTAAGACCAGGATCCAAACATACGTATAGTAGTGCTTAAACTGTAGTGATAAACTGTTGTAGCATTATTAAATTCTTGAAATATTGAATAAACACTTTTCACTGATATAATTTCTTGATTTTATGAAGGAATCAGTAATTAGACAATGCAATGGCCAATTTATTAAGCTGTCTATGAATTACATTTTCTAGAAGGTGTTAGGCATTTAAGTAAACAATTTTTTTCTCATGAAGGTTTCATTATCGGAGCTGATGGCAAAGCTACTGACTTCTGAACCCCAGTTTATTCGTTGCTTGAAGCCAAACGAAGAGGCCAAACACAATCTTTTCAAGTTTGATCTGATACTGAGACAGCTGAGATACACGGGGGTGTTAGAAACAATCAGAATTAGGAGAGAGGGGTATCCTACCAGGCTGACATTCGAAGAATTTTTAAAGAGGTATTGTATTGTATTTTTACACTATATTTAGTCTTAGGAAGGGGCGGGGGAGGTCTGCATAAGGGTTTTATAATCTAGTTGTAAGCATAATTTAGGGGTGCATGAAATTCAGGTCACTTAGTATACAATGTATTTATATCTAAAAATATGGTAGGTCCACGTATAGTTGCAATGACTGTTAATTGGATCTTTGGCCTTCCTCTTTTTCAGGTACAAATTCTTGGTTTATCCTTTGACGATGGAAATCAAACCCAATGAGAAATCGTGCAAGAAACTACTCAAAACCATCGGGCTCAGCAACTATGAAATTGGAAAAACAAAGGTGAGTGATATTTGGAAGGACCAATTTCTTTTAACAATCTAATTATATAATGCCTGTAAACTTTTGACAGTCAAATACATCACAGACTGCCCACTCCTCTGCTCCTCTCCCGAGCTTCCCTCAACCCCCTCCCTCTAGCTTTCCTCAACCCCCATATCCTCTTCTTTCTGCATCAAATCAACTACTACTGTACAGCAACATCTGAACCTCTCCTTTCCCTTCCCACTCCTTGCTCCCCTCACTATCTCCTCTCAAGCTCTTATCTAATCTGAATCTGAATAGGTTAAAGTCGGCAATCCTTCTAGAGGACATGAACGTCAACCGAGCATAAAAAACGTATCCGAAAAAGAAAAAAAAGTTAGTTAACAAAACAAGTGTGAGTAAGCTTAGATTCAAAATAGTTTAGACAAGGTGCATGTACAATATCTTATGACAAAAGTATTCCAATCTTTTAGTGTGCGAGGGAAGAAGAAATATTGTCTTTTTAGCAGGGAACTTGGAAATTAAGATCATGATTATTTTTTGTACTAATTCTGTTGGGTGGGATTAGATTACCTTTGTCAATGGAGACAAGATTGTTGTTGAGTTTATAAAGCATGTAATATGTAGACGTGTGTGATTTCTTCGTGTTTTTAGCAGGGGCCAATCTAATTGTTGAAACATGTTATGTAATACACTAAATTTATCAAAGTAGTTTACCCTACAGAACCTTGCTGTTCTCCTTGCTGCTCACATCTCTTTGGCACAACCTGTCCATCGCAATCCATCGCTTAAAACCTCACTAATCAACCAACCATCTCTTTAGGTTAGCTGAGATGATTTCAAAATCAGGTACAGAGCAAAAGATCTGATTAAAATCGGTTAATGTTTGACCATTTCATAATCTTATCTCTTTGGCACGACTTGACTTGCTGTTGTGGTGCCGTTAAACCTCAACAACCAACCAACCATCTCTTTAGGCTTGCTGAGATTATTTCAAAATCAGGTACAGAGCGAAAGATCTGATTAAAATTAGTTAATGTTTGACCTTTACACACTTCATTTCATGTTTTTCTGAAGGGCTTTCTCGTAGAGGCACATTAGCTAAATTGAATACCTCCACCAACGAAGTTGGATGGAGATTATGTTTTTGCCTGTGTTTGTTTGTCTGGTTGTCATCAATATATCTCAAGAAGTAGTGACTGCAGATTTGATTCAATTTGGTGTGTGGTTTTGTTACTGCTTTAGGGAGAGGTGCTTAAAATTTGGGACATATTGGAATAGGGGAAGGGCAAAAATGGAGGGGTTGGGATGTTTTAGGATTAGATCTGTCAAGACTTACAGTTCAAACTTTCCAATGCAATGTGGTGAATAATGAATTCATGCCCTGAAAGGATTTGCAAACAATCCATTTTCTGGAAAATCAAATTTAGTGGTTGGGTATCACAGAAAATCAAATTTATTGCTTTTGGCATGAATGGAAAAGGGTAGAATGTGAATCTTGCTTGAAAAGAACTCAAAAACAATGAATGATAAGCCTGAATCAAACTGAAAACAATGAAGGTAGATAAACCTATAATACAAATGGAAAATACTGCTTAATAGTGAGGAAGAAATTATTTGGGGATAAAACTTGTGGATCTAGGATTTCTGAGACAGATTGTATTGAAGATGGGTGAACTTTATACACTTTTAGGCATGATGGAATTATCAAGCGGGCAGAGGTATGCGCTCCACAGAGTGCTACAATTTTAGTTTTAAATGTTCATGAAAAGCGCAAAATTGGTTAAAATTGAGCTTTTTGAATTTGTGGACATCTTGTCCCTCTTTCCGCATAGTGACGAATGTAGGAAAATACAGTTTTCAGAAAGTACATATTAAAGATTCTTTAATATTTGGATATTCTTTTCCTTGTGATTTTGGAGAGCAAAATACAAAAGTTATACCTCATTGCAGAGGGAAGACGGTGAGAGTTATCATTAAAATATTCTCACTTTTCTTTTATGTTTAGGCTTATTTCAGTCACAAAGTTCGTCAGTATGCAAAATTAATAAACAGTTGTTACTGTTTTTGACATTCGTCACTAAGCAAAAAGGGACGATTTGATGCCAATTAGTACTGTATGACTGAATGGCTGTGGTATTTTGTCATGAAAATCCTTAAGTTTGCTTTTTTGATTGTCTATTATAATTATTTGATGGCCACAGCAAACATCTTCTAAAAGTCTAAGTCTTTGCCAACCTACAATCAAATTTGTTCCTTTTTAGTTTTTTTCTCCCGTAACCTTAGCCTCAACTGGCTGCAAGACTGATGCAACAATAACAATTTTAAATTCTCCAAAGATAAGACAGTCTGCATGCACTTCTGTCATTTCAATAGCCTCCACCCCAACCTAAACCTCGTGTTCAATGGCAATTGCATTCCAAATGTTGACCACAGTAAGTTCCTGGGTCTAACCCTAGACCCCAAGCTCTCCTACAAGCAACACATCACTAACCTAAAACAGAAATGCAACAGCTCCCTCAACAATCTCCTCCTCCTCTCCAACACAACTTTGGATGCAGACCTCCACGCTCTCCTCAAAATCTTCAGGCTCACCATTCGTGTCAAGCTTTCCCCCCCCCCTTCCCCCTGCCTTCCTTCCTCCCCCATATCTCTCTACTTCTTTTCTTTTTTTACCCATGCACCTTAGCTTTCGGACTTATAGTTCTTGTATTTGTCTTATTCTCCCCCTGTTTTCTTTCCTTACTACCTTTAGAATGATCTAGCCTCTCAGTCACAATTTGACCCTCGTTGTCATGGTGCCATTAAGCTCGCATCAAACAATCAAATCAAATTCTTAAAGAACTTCATGTCAAAGCATTTTGCAGGAAAATTCAAAAGAGAATTTTATAGAAATACATTACAGTGTGGTAGCACATAAGGCAAAATATGTCATCATTGGCATGACTTTAATACAAAATAGCGACATCCTTATTACAACTTCAAACATGGATAACTTGAGAATGGAATAAGATTTTATATTTAGGTTTTTGGTTGTTGGTTTACTTTTTGATTTTTATTCATACATGTATAGCAAGCTAGAATGTTTGTCTCCTTCAAAGGTATATGGACAGGTAGAGGCAAGCTGACCTAAATTGATTTAAAATCAGCTCAAAAATATAAAGAAAGCAAACATTTTGCCATTTTACAGATTTTTGAAGATTTGTGTGCAAATATGCAAATTTTTGTGTTACTCTTGTGATGTATGAACAGGACATATTCTCTTTTTTCTTAATAGTAAATCTGTTTGCTTTTATCCTTCTGCCATGTTTTTTTAAAAGGAAATAATTCTAATGAAGAGGATTTAATCTTTACTCCCCCCCATCTTCCCACTCCTACCCACCTCTAACCTCTCAAGCTGGAGAAGGTATTCTGAACATTTTCAAGGTCTGAAATAAAGGGAAAAAATATAAGGAAAAGCAAAAACATTTTTAGGTGCTTTCCTGTTAATACATCACATCTTTTCAGGATATTACAAAAAATAATTTCAAACTTTAAATACTCATAGCTTGAAAACTACACATGCTATGTTCAAATTTTAAGACTATTAAACTCAGAATTAAATGCTCTGTTCTGTACGTGGTTGAACAGGAATCTTTTGTACCTGTTTATAGACCTTTAATACATGTTTATGATACATAAATGGCCTCCTTCTTTTCTTCAATCTTTTTTCAAAATTAAGGTGATTTAACAGACAGTTTCTTTCCTATTATCCCATAGGTTTTCATGAAGTTCTGGCTCGCTGAGAAATTAGACGTGATGATTGACCGGCAGATAAACTACGTGACAATTTGTCAAAAGCTTGTACGTGGTTTTATGGCAAGACGGCGCTTCAAAGCCATGTACAACCGCTTTATAACATATAGACAGATGGTTGAGCATTTCTTGTGGCCTTTGGAAGATGCCAGCTCTCAGATTCTAAACGTTTTGAATTCTTTGGCGAAGCTGGACGTGACGCGACATGAAACCATTAAAAAAGAGGTAGGATGCAGTGTTAAACTTTAAATGTGATAATTACTATGTAGGGAATCTCATCTCATGAAAATTGCTTGACACACCGCAGGTAATTTTGATGCACACTGGTTACATAACTTTAACGGCCGCCAGTAATTCTGATGTACGCCGGTTACGTAACTTTAACAGCTGCCGGTAATTCTGATGCACACTGGCTACGTAGGTTTAACGGCTGCTGGTAATTCTGATGCACACTGGTTACGTAAATTTAACGGCTGCTGGTAATTCTGATGCACACCGGTTACGTAAATTTAACGGCCGCCGGTAATTCTGATGCACACTGGTTACGTAACTTTAACGGCTGCCGGTCATTCTTATGCACACTGGTTACGTAATTTTAACGGCCGCCGTTAATTCTGATGCACACTGGTTACGTAACTTTAATGGCCACTGGTGATTCTTATGCACACTGGTTACATAACTTTAACAACCGCCGCTAATTCTGATGCACACTGGTTACGGAACTTTAACGGCCGCCGGTAATTTTGATGCACACTGGTTACATAACTTTAACGGCTGCTGGTAATTCTGATGCACACTGGTTTATGTGACTTTCACGGCAGTTTTTGATTGGCTCGTCAGAATATGTGCAACTATTTCGACCAATCAAAAATGTTCAATTGTATTGTATTTCTGTCTAAGTTAAGTCACTAACTGACTTTAAAGATTTTTCGTTATGAGAAATTTCCAATTTTGTATTTTGATATCTCTTGTTATCCTTATGGGGTAAGAATCAATATACAGTATGTCTGTACATGGACTTCTGAAAGATAAAAAGCTAAGACTAAAGGGAGTTATATGCAACGTTACAGCCTATGCAAGACTCTAAAAAAAAAAAAAAAAAAAACATCCGTAAGTCACTGAAAATTAATGCAAAATTTCAGCAAATGATCATGGAAATCATACCTTTTATTCCACTAAAAATTTATTGACATTTTCACCAAATATAATCTTAATCCGGAAATTTAATGATAAAAATAGAAATACGAGTACTTTTTTGGTTGCGATGCTAATTGCATAAGGAACCTATGCACTCATGCTGGCGTGTGTTTGTATGTATGTGTGTGTGTGTATGTGTGTCTGTGACAGCAAGCTCATAAACACGATATCTCAAGAGTGATACACCGGATTCATTACATATTTTGTACACAGATAGCCCATGGTCCGTAGATGTGCTGTATTGTTTTTGGTGGTGATGTCAAGCATGTTAATGAGTAGGCGGGGCCTAATGTAAATATGTTAAAAGGCTCATATTTTTATAATGGCCTGTCTGCTTTGTTCCATATTTGGTGTAATTATGCTGTTAGCTAGTGTGTACATGTTCATGGCACAAAAATGTTGAATTTCATTAATACGCACAGTGAGCAGTGCTCAAGATGATTTTATTGAAAAGAGCTTGTAAGCAAAATTTCTCAAGAATGGTAAACTCGATTCATGTCATATTTGGTACACAGATAGCCCGTGATCTGTAGATGTACACTTTTGTTTTGATGGTGATGTCATGCAGATTAATGATTAGGCAGGGCCTAATGTGAAATCTTTAAATGCCCATATTTTAACAATCATGTGTCTGATTTGTTTCATATTTAGTATAATTATGTTGTTAGCTACATGTAAGTGTGTATATGTATGTGTTCATTGTATAAAAGCATTAAATTTCATAAATATGCGTAGTAGTTGGGCTAATTCTAAGGTTTTGCGAATAAGACCATGTAAACACAGTATCTAAAAAAGGACAAACTTAATTTATGTCTTATTTGGTGCACAGATAGCCCATGATCTGTAGATGTGTCTTTTGTTTTTGGTGGTGATGTCATGCATATTAATGAGTAAGTGGGGCTTACTGTAAAAATCTTAAAATGCTCATATTTTAACAACATGTCTGTTTTGTGTCATATTTTGTAGAATGATGTTAACTACTGTAGTTTGTACCTCTTCATTTTATAAAAACATCGAATTTCATTAATAAGTTTAGTGGGCAGGGCTTATAAGATTTTGCTGAATAGAGCTTGTAAACACGATATCTCAAGAACGATTCATGTCATGTCAAATATTTCATGATATGCAATGACATAACAGTCAATACAAAATCAATCAACATGTAAAAAAGCAACAGAAACAAAACTTTGTGGTTTTGGTTTTAAGTTCATGACTCTTTAATTGCATGCATGTGTTTGAGCACAGAAATATTTCTTAAAGTTGCGGATGCAGCCGCTAAGCTTGCCCTCACCCTCCTCCCTGCCCCTTTTCCCAAAACCCTCTCTGACATCAAACCGCTTATCGCTTCCCTTGTTCGTGACTGCTGGCAAACCTCATGGAAGTCCCAAATTGATAACAAACTCCATGTCATCCAGCCCACAATTCCGATCAAAGCCACCATTAACAACCTCTCTCGTATTCACAACGCTCATATTACCCGTCTTAGAATTGGTCACACTCATCTCACCCACTCCCACCTCCTTATTGGCTCCCCCGAACCCCTCTGCAACAATTGCCATTGCACCCTCACAATCCATCACGTTCTCCTTGCTTGCCCCCTGTACAATCTTCCCAGAGCTTCCCTCGCTCCCTACAACTCAATTGCTGAGTTCTTCCAGAAAAATCCTCCGGATAAAATTATCTCCTTCCTTCATCATGCCTCCTCTCGACCATATTTAATTCTCTCTTTTCACCCCCTCTCTACTTTGTTTTTGTTTCAACCATGCACCTCCCCTTACGATCACAGCTTTCTGACCTTTTGTCCTTAAATTTCTCTCATTCTCCCCTGTTTCCTTTACTTCCTACCTCTAGAATGATCTGACCTCTCAGGCGACAAATTGTGGTGCTTTTAAGCCATCATGGACAATTCTGTTTTTTTACTTTTTAATTGCAGGCTTTGTATGCAGATCTTCAAATTGCTGTCCAAAAGAAAGCAGAGTTGAAAAAAGAATTGGATGAAATCAAAGAACAGGTGCAAACCGAACCTCTGCAACCTCATTACCATAAAAGGCAGGCACCCCAGTGGCTCAGAGGAAATATGCACCAACCCAATCTCCAACATCTCCAAGCCAGATCCAGACATTTGAAAGTCAAATAGAGGAGGTATGTCATGAATATTTATAAGAGAAAAATAAGCAATGTTTATGCACAAGTTTGTGATTGGAAGATTATGGACACACCACATGTGCATAATCCCATGACAAATAGATGCTAATTTTGTTTTGTATATATTTCTAAAAGAAAAAGGTTATTTACAGTGTATTTCATCAGCAGATGGGCAAAGCATGATCTTGTAAAGGGCATCTTATACCCATCTCAATAATTAAATTGAAAAATGTTTTCAATAATTTAGAAAGAGCCAACAAATTTTCAAAGAAATACATACAAAATCACAGGAAAATATTCCTTTAAAGAATTAGGTCAGTCAAAGGCCTCTTTGATATAAGAGAAACTTGCTTTTGCACATAACTAATCCTTTAACCCTTACTGTACCAGGGCTTTAAAAAAGCGAGCCCAATGTTCGTAACGTTTTTTTGCATATGCATTTTTGACAACTTTCTTTTCATTTTCTTTCGTTACAAGTTTGGTTGGAATAGAAGATATTTATCTTTTGAGTAATGATAGCCAATTTTGGAAACATTGGACAAAAAATACAATTTAAGCAATTTTGGCTAACTTTGGTCAACAAATGGTCAATCTTTGCAGAAGTATAACTTCTTGTCAATATTGAAAACAGAGATTTGTGTTACATACTTAGATTCTTTAATGGAAAATTCTTTTCCAATGATACTACTCTATAATTTTTAGAAAGAAAGGAAAGATGACAAAACATCAAAAATAATTATAGTCAAAAGACCCCTGAAAGCTGCAGCAGAAAAATATTTACACAGTGGTTACGGTGAGACTCGAACCTGGAGCGCTCGTGTGCTAGCTGTGTACATTTCCTCTGCATTAGTAGTCATTCAAATTGGAGAGGTGAAATATAATTCTTATAAGAAAGTTTTAAATAGAGGTGGTATGCCTTTATTTGTGTCTCAAATGAAAGGAAATTTCAAGCACTTTCAAACAGCAGTTCAACGAAGCATGTGCGATATACGGTTAAGATACTATTTATGGTTCAAAAATGGCAGAAAATTCATGAATTTTTGAAGAAATTTTTCCAGAACAAAAGATTGCAGGTAGGGATTATAAAAATTACACTAGATACTATCATTTCTTAGGACTTGCGTGTTTGATTTTGAAGCAAAAATGTGATCCTAAAGTTATTGTAAGATTTAAAATCTTCTTTTAGCAATTTTTGAGTTTTACCCTTTTTCAATAAACTTTTTCTCAAAATTCTGTAATATGACCCCTATAAAATAGTTACATTTTGTGAAAGAAATATCTTATATACTTTTAAATGATACCAAAATTACTCCTATAGGACTGTGGTAAAGTCCTGATTTTATTTTTAGAAAAAGGTAGTTTGAAAATGGCGATACTGTCGCTGCGTGATAGAGTAAGGGTTAGATGTTGAAAATATTGTACTTAGTTTTCAAGATATGGCTATTCAAAGTTTCAGGCAATTTTAATGAATGCAAAATGTATGATATGTGTAGACACTGGGAAGACAGCTTTAAATCTTTGGAGCTGGAAAAATTATATAGTTCCAGCAGTAATAACCATGTGAAAATTAGGAATTCGCAGGAAGAAAAAAAAATCATTACATTTGTTTTTTATAGATTTCTTGAGTAAAAAAACAGTATATGTGGTAATTATTGGCTCTAAAAATGTCACCAATGTAATTTTGCGATGAAAAGTACATTAAATTGCAAAAGCGGGAGGTATATACACTGCATTAATAGATCTGTCACAATTTTTCATGGAAGATTTTCAACACCTTATTTTAAATCCGTGGAAAATTTTATAATTAATTCCAATTCAAAAATCGTTATGTAAATCTCTCCTTAATTTAAATCTTTGAAAATAATGAGAATACCTTTTCTGCTTAGATTTTGATTAGAGGTACGTTTGAAATCCCTGAACTGTTTGCCAGAGCAGCATTGGCTCTTCATTGGCTCATTTAAGAAAATGGAGAGTTTTACTCTTTCATTCATCACATTTTGGAATTTTAAAACTTGAAACTTAGAACAGCTGAAAAATAATCATTTTTTAACTGATTTTGTCAGAATATTTTGCAATATACAGTGTTGGAAATATTATGTTTACTGGTTCATATACTGCCTGTTTCAAATGTTATTTGAGAGAAAATACTTACTGCATTATGGGTTCAACAGTGTATTGTGTGGATGTCCAGGACAAGTGAAAATTGAACTCTGTGCAATGTAGGTAGACAAAATAATATGAGCAACAAAATAATCATGACCTTTTTGTCCTTGAATTTCTCTCATTCTTGTTTCCTTTATTCCTACCTCTAGAATGATCTGACCTCTTGAAAACCTTCGTTGTTCAGCTGAACAAACAAACAAACAAACTGAACAACATAAAGTGAACTGTGCATAAATTAATTTCTGCTGTGCTCTGGGGAAAATAAAATTGGTCTTGATAGCTAGTAGACAAGTAAATGGTTGAAAGTGTTACCCAATGGATAAGCGTATATTTTTCTTTAACTTTATGCAGGAAATAATCAAAGACGTTAATCAGCAACTGTCACATCTCAGCCAGGGGGCATGGCTTAAAATGTATTTCATGGAAAAGGATGTTAGACTGGGTGAATTCAACATCAGGTCCGATTCGGTGATTGCTGATGGTTACGTTTTCCAAATGCCAGGAAGGTAGGTACTGACTTCCCCCTCCCCAGGACCTCTCTCAACCCCTTCGGTTCCAGCTCCTCGGCAAAAATACACCCAAAAAATCCTATCTTCTCTGTATCACATTAACTATCCCAACGACGTTTGATCCCCATCACGTCTTTCTACAATCCTACCCAACGAGTCTCACTACCTACTCACACTCTTTTCTCCTCACTTTAAAGGATTAGTTCAGTGGTCAAGCAAGTCTATTTCATATAAAAGAGAACTTCAAAAGAAACAAAATGGTGAAGAAAGCATTCAAACATCTTATTCCATTAAGGAGATATTTAAGTTTAAAGTTTGGTATCATTTGTATAGAACCAACTGAAATCAGACTACTTGTGACGTCATAGCCTCAGATACCTCAAAGTCTTTATGTATTCTATCTTATTTTGTCCTGCGATTTTGTGGCTTATAAACCATGGGATATGTCAAAAAAGTAGTAAAGCTGAATCTAGGAGGGTATTTGTAATATACCACCAGAAGAAAGTTTGAAGAAAAATAATTTAAATAGTGAAAAATTGAAATAAACTTTTTATAAATACACAAAGTCTTTGAGGAATCTGAGGTTGTGATGTCACAACTAGTCTGGTCTCAGTCATATCTACAGAAATGATACCAAACTTTGAATTTGAATATCTCCTTAATGGAACAAGATTTTGCAATGCTTTCTTCACCATTTTATTTTGTTTAAAGTCCTCTTTCATATAAGATGGACATGCTTCACCACTGAACTAATCCTTTAAGATAATTTTCAAATTATATGCAGCAGAGGCGATAAGGTCACCAACTTGTTCATCCTGTTTTCCAGTGCTATTTATGATCAGGGTCACTATGGAAAGGAATTTCTCCTCCAGTTACTTCAACTTTCAGACAAATTTGCTTTCATCATGCATATGTATTTATTCATTTGTTCAGTCTTGCTTAACACTTTTATTTCCTTTTCTCTTATTTGTATGCATCATTATTATGTGTTTTTGTATATTGTAAATTCCATCTCACAGTGAGTAAATATATTTAATCATTCAAACAATCAATTAGTCAGTCAGTCAGTCAGTCATCTAGTATAATGTGAGGCTGTGATGTCACCTCTAGTATAATATCAGCCATTTGCACACTTTTGAAATTTAACCTTGATTGTCTCCTAAATGACAATTTTTTTTTGTTGGAATACTGCTGTCACCATTTTTTATTTTTTTTACCGTCGTCCAGCATATAAAAAGGATCCTTTAAAGGATTAGATCAGTGGTCAAGGGAGGTCATCTCATATGAAATTAAACTTCTAAACAAACAAAAAAGTGAAGAAAGCAATTGAAAGAATCCAATTAGGAAAAATCTGTAATTAATTTTCTTTAAATACATTAACAATATTTAAGAAATTGAAAATGATGGTACCACCTTCTACATTAGACCTGCTTCACCAGTCCTTTCCACAAAAATGAGACCATTTAAGTCCTCTTTTATACGAGATGAACTTTCTTGACCAGTGCACTAAACATTTGACATTAAAACACTTTCTTGTAGGTTAGGTTTTGGTGCTCTCAAAAATCCATTGAGGGACAATCAAACGGAAAAAGTGCGAAGTCACATTGGTAAAGGAGTGCAGTTGCATAGAGACAGCGAAGGCAACGTCTGGGCTACGAGACTATCCAAGAACGACATCATCGTGAAGGGAAGCTTTGAGCCGGATAAACATTGTATATCGCAGGAGGTTGTGGCAATATATGGCAAGCTTCCAAGGAACATGCCAATGAAGGTATACTGTGCTTCTAATTTTAATGTATAGGACTTCTAAAAACCTACAGGTTTATTTTGATTTGGATGTTCATTTGAATTTTGAAAGGATGTTTCTTTCATTTACTTATTTTGGCTTTGAATACAAGGGTCTGAGAAAATTTATAGCCCAAATTATTAATTATTGCCAAAATAAATCAGAAAGATAATCGCAACACAATTAACATGGTGTACAGTATTGTAAATATCCTCAAAATATCAGATTGATTAGTCAAATCATTTACGTGATGAATTATCATGTATTAAGCATGTAAGTGGATACCAAGACATCCTCACCTGACCTAGTTTCTTCAGGCCCATAAGGCTGCAGTGCACTCTCTCTGTTATTTGCAACTTGTCTGGCTTCTGTCCCAAGCTCCATCCCATCATTTTCCTGTCCTTCTCGACTGTTCTTGTCCAGGTTGTTCTAGGACGACCAACTTTCCTTCTCCCCTCAGGTTTCCATGTCATAGCTGTCACACAGTGCTTAATAGTGCTCATGCGCATCACATGACCAATCCACCTCCACCTTCTTTTTACTTCAGTGCTGATTTTGTCATGTTTAGTGATTCTCAGTATTTCATCATTAGATATTACATATGGCCATCTGATCTTCAAAATTCTCCTGTAGCATTTGAACATAAATGTATCCAGCTTTTTTATAGCTGCTACATTATCCATGTCTCGCAACCACACAAGAGTACAGACTTAATAAGAGAGTTAAACAGTCGTATTTTTGTATATATTGAGAATGTGCTTGAGGTCAATGTCTTATTTAATTTCATAAATGCTACTCTTGCTTTAGAGATTCTGTTTTGGATCTCTTCCTCGCCACCACCTTGTAAGCTTACTGTTGCACCAAGGTATCTGAACTTGTTTACTTCATTTAGTTATTGGTTATCGATATAAACTTTGTTTGCTCATTTGCTGTTAACTTTCATGAGCTCTGTGTTATCCTTTTTAATTCTTAGCCCACTTTGTGCAGCATACTGATTGAGCCTGGTCACTTTGGTTTGCATGTGTTGATATGTAGATGAAAGTAGAGCGATATCATCAGCAGAATCTAAGTCCTTAAGGGTTGACATGAACTTCCATCTACATGCAATTCCATTCCTATTATCATCAATCATTTTCATCATCACCCAGTCTACCACCATCAAAAAAAGGAAGCCTGACATTACATCACCTTGCTTTACACCACTTTGAACTTAAAACCATTCAGATTCCACAACAACATCTATAACTGCACATTCACTGTCTTCATAAACACACACAATATATGTTCTAAGATTAATGTTGAGGTGGAGTGTGATATGACTGTAGGAGGGTCATTCGAGAGTGCAAAGTCCTTTGAACCATGCGTTAAATACGCATATAAATACAATGCAAAAGCATAATCTTTTCATAAGATTTCCATCTTAGATTGTTTAAAATGAAAGAAGAAAAAAAATGAAAAACAAGAAAAGTTTACATACATTCTTTTGCTTTGTTAAGAAATTCATCTGTCGTAAATTCTGAAGGTCATGCTTTATGGGAATTTTAATGCATGGGTCATGACAATGCAAATACTCTATTGAAATTGTATAACACCATTTAAAAGAAATCTTCTATATATAACAAGAATAGCAAAGCTTTCAGTAGTTTAGTCCTGTGGGTTCCATTAAAGAACACCCTTGAATAATGCAGAAATAAACAGCATTATAATATACGTTCATACATACCTAGTACTGTATATAGAATGTATTGCGAATGATCATGCATTTTCCTGTGCTGCATGCATGAGTGCATTAAATCATGCATGTACATTATTGTTTTGGCAGCGTGTCTAAAATTTCCATTGTTCTCGTGTGGTGTACAATGAGCATATTTTTAAATGACGCTCGATAATTGTATGCATGTTTGTTCATATTGTCATGATGTTAAAAAATTACTCTTAAAGTATTAATTTGTTCATTTTTTTTCAATGTATTTCCCGATTTTTTTCTCTTCAATTTTTGAATAAAAATTAGCTGGATGCACTCGGACTCCACCCTCGTGCATCACTCAATATGTGCCCAGCTTCTATGCAGTATCTGTATCGAACGCATAGCGCGTTATTCATTAACCCTTTAATAGACTACAAAACCCAATTTAGACTTGTAGTACATGCAAGTTTGAAAGAAATGGCTGAAAGTGCTCTTCAAGTCCTCAGACACAGAAAGAGAGTTAGAGGTACTACCCTCTACTTTATGCTCTTCAACTGCAAAAAAATATTTCAGCTTTATCTTGAACTCATAAAAACAAAAGGTGCTATTCTGTAGTTTACATGTATAACTAAACTAAAATCTATACAAGAGCCATGAAGGTGCTTATCCTTGGTTTCCATGGCAATCAGAGTATGTGACTCCCCTGGACAGAATACCGATTGAACCCGGTACCTTTCACATACGAACATGAAACCACTAAGCCACGGCACCTCAAAATGAAATGCTTAGCATGAAAACTTATAAAGTTATAACAATGCATACTTTGTTGATAATTCAGATATTTGACATCAAAGAGTTCAAAATTCAACTGGCCATTGAGTGTAGCAAAGGAAGGAATGGCATGGATCACATCAAGATCCAAAAGCTGTGTATGGTGTCCATCAGCTTTGTAAAGGACGCCATGAAGGACATCGATACACCATGTTGGATTACGGTGGTGGTTCTACCGGCTCTCAGGTTGGATATCCTTACTCCAAAAGGTACAATTTTGTTACAGTAGAAAAAACTCATTATTTGTTACGTTTCCTTCACACCCTTTGACAGATAAGCCTGGTGGTACTTAAAATTTTGCACGTTCTGAACTGTCGATATGGTAAAAAAAGACCCAGCAAAATATCATGAAACGTTTATCTTCATGGAAGCTTTTGTTTATTTATAATGAGAAGTGTGTTTTTGTTTTTTTAGGGAGAGAAGGGGTTGGTTGACCCTGGATTTCATCTCCACCCATTTTTATTTGTATTTGCTGTCTGAAAAATCATTTACAATGTAGATTGTAGGAACGATCACTGAATCATTGGTTAGCACAAAAAAAGTTTTTCAAGTAAACAGTCTGGGAGATCTCTCAAAAATAGGGGATGAAATATCTCCAAGAAGTAGGATGTAAAAAAACTATCGGAGCTGCCATTACACGATATTACTCATAATGCCCCTGTGCTCTTCCATACGCTTAGTGTGTGGATCAAACTTGAAACATTTGGGAAATTTGTTCTAGGCTTCACTACTACTTGAGATATTCCGAGTATTTCAGTACTTTTAAAACAAATGAACCAGAAATGTGTTGCTTCATGAAATTTCACTGTTTAGAATTTTAAAAAGTCAGCACGGAAAATCCTGACCTTGAGCAGAATTCTTTGATTGCGGTGAAGTGGTTACAATTTAGAAGACCCTCAGTAGGCCTGTATGTATATTTACATGAAGATTGATTGGAAATTACGTTGACTATGGGTTCAAATCTTTGGTTATATGTAAACATTATCTCCAAGAAGAAGGGGATCCCTTATTTCTTTAGATCTCCCAGACTGGTGAATTAGGTCATGTAGTTTTCCTAGCAGTTCCTTGGATTAATTGTCAAGTTATGATTCCTATAATGTGAGACAGAGCCATGCAACATTGAAAACTTTTTCATCATTTTTAGAAACCAGAATGATTTATTTTTAAATATTTTGGTCCTTCACTGTCATATATTCCCTTTTCTCAGTTCAAGAAGACATTTCTAAGATTGCCCATGCTATTAAACCTCCGACAGATGTTCAGAAGACCAACATGGGAAGATCTGTAAGTACAGCTTTTATATACCTATACTCCTATACCCTTACAAAAAACGTATGTCAAATGTTCCAATTTCACGTGTGTTCGCACCAGTGTTTGCACCACTTTTACACACTTTCTAACTCATTCCACAGAATAACTAGATTTGCCACTCGTTGTCACACAAAATCATGGAAACCACACACTTTTCTGTGTCCATGAGGACAATGTGTGTCTCCCAGGAAACAAGAGAAAACCTGTGGGTAGTACAGAACTTATTAGGTACAGTATTACTGTGCCAGCCCAAAATGAGAACCCTTCAGAGAAAGGGCTAATAGAAATAGTTTTGAGAGGTCCCATTACATGGGACAGGAAGCTGAGAAGATCAAAATTTCAGTAATGGGAGAGAAGGGATGGGTCTTGACTATGCATATCCAAACTTGACGAGATCCATTTCAGAACAAATTTCATGGGGAACTATTTTACCATGGACCCACACCAAAATTTGAGTTATTTGGTGAGGATGAATAACACCTCTTCAGCATAAAAAAGGGCCAAAACCTCCAGTGATTCCCCAATTGAAAGAGCCCTCATCCAAAAGATATTATATAGTACTTTTAGGAAACATCACAAAATATCCTAAATCTTTTGCATTCTGGTATGAAAAGGACCCTGAAACTCTTTCATCATATGCTTCAATGGAGCAAATAATTAATTCCATACTACCTGTGCCATAAGTACCAGAAAACATGTGATCTTACATGACACTTTTTTTTGAAACACTTGACTAGTCATGAAGAAATACTGCCACAAATTTCATACCATGCAACAAACAATTTTGTATGAAAGTCTTTGTTAAAGTGCTAAACAACTCTGTTAGAGTTGGTCGTATTTTTCCATTTTCTATATGAAACCTTTTTCTTTGAAAAAAGTATTTATATATTTAGATATGGACTATATTTGTGTGAAGGCTAAAAAAAATCACAGACATGTTTTTGTTTGGAAAGGTACATATATAAAAGGCTTTAATTTGATTTAGAGTGCGGTAACCATTCAAAGCATTAACATAGAGGCTTCAACTATAGATTATAAGCTTGTAAATGCCAGGTAACAGCTACAATTTGTAAATGCCAGGTAACAGCTACAATTTGTAAATGCCAGGTAACACCTTAATTTGTAAATGCCAGGTAACACCTACAATTTGTAAATGCCAGGTAACAGCTACAATTTGTAAATGCCAGGTAACAGCTACAATTTGTAAATGCCAGGTAACACCTTAATTTGTAAATGCCAGGTAACACCTACAATTTGTAAAAGCCAGGTAACACCTACAATTTGTAAATGCCAGGTAACACCTACAATTTGTAAATGCCAGGTAACAGCTACAATTTGTAAATGCCAGGTAACAGCTACAATTTGTAAATGCCAGGTAACACCTTAATTTGTAAATGCCAGGTAACACCTACAATTTGTAAAAGCCAGGTAACACCTACAATTTGTAAATGCCAGGTAACACCTACAGTTTGTGAATGCCAGCTACACCTACAATTTGTAAATGCCAGCTACACCTACAATTTGTGAATGCCAGGTACACCTACAATTTGTAAATGCGAGGTAACACCTACAGTTTGTAAATGCCAGGTACAATTAAATGCCAGGTAACACCTACAATTGATAAATGCCAGGTAACACCTACAATTTGTAAATGCCAGGTAACCTACAATTTGTAAATGCCAGGTAACACCTACAATTTGTAAATGCCAGGTAACCTACAATTTGTAAATGCCAGGTAACACCTACAATTTGTAAATGCCAGGTAACACCTACAATTTGTAAATTCTAGGTAACACCTACAATTTGTAAATGCCAGGTAACACCTACAATTTGTAAATGCCAGGTAACATCTACAATTTGTAAATGCCAGGTGACACCTACAATTTATAAATGCCAGGTAACACCTACAATATGTAAATGCCAGGTAACACCTACAATTTGTAAATGCCAGGTGCACCTACAATTTCTTTGTGTGATTGCTTTCCAAGAAAAGCATTTAAATTTCATCATCAAATTGATGATGAATTTGCTACATTATCCCCTCGCTTTTCAATTGTGCAGTGTTAAGCAATGGAAAACTATCTGACTGATTTTCTTTGAAAACTGGGGTAAAACAAGGATGTGTAATGTCTGGTTTCCTCTTTATACTTACTATTGACTGGGTGATGAGAACCAGTATACAAGGCAGAAGGAATGGAATCCGGTGGAACTTAATTACAGCCCTAGACAGTCTGGACTACGCTGATGACATTGCACTTATTTCTAGCACCAAAGAACAACTCCAAGATAAAACAAACAAACTACATGAAATAGGTAAAAGAGTTGGTCTAAAGATTAATGAAAAAGGACAAAGATCTTGCGCATTAACAACAAAACTGATGGAACAATTAAAGTTGCAAATGCAGAGCTTGACGATGGTGATAGCTTTGTTTATCTCGGTGTAACACTGTCCAAAGAAGGACGCACTGATGAAGATATAAAATGCCGAATTGGGCTGGCACAGGCAACTTTCAGACAACTTGACAAGATTTGGAAATCAAACATCTACCGGATGAAAATTAAACTGAAAATATTTCAATCAAATGTAATCTCAGTACTCCTCTATGGATGTGAAACCTGGAAGCTGACAAAAGCTGACGAAAAGAAACTTGATGTGTTCCAAAGGAGATGCATTAGAATTATTTTAAAGATTAATGGCCAGTGAAAGTCATTAATGAAGAACTATATGAAAGAACAGGCACAGTGGAGATAAGCAAGGAGATATTTAAGAGAAGATGGAGATGGTTGGGTCATGTATTAAAAAGGACAAAGAAAAGTATTCCAAAATATCCATCACCTGGACACCAGAAGGTAGAAGAAAGAAGTGAAGACCTAAGACTACATGGAAAAGAGTGGCATGTGAAAGAAGGTAGTGTCATGGCATTTATGACATGCTGGAATGGCATGTGGGACAAGGTGGGATGGCATGGGGTACAGAGTAATGACATGTGAGACAGGATGGCATGTCATCTGGATTTCAGGTGGGATGGGACAGGGTGGGATAGCATGTGGGATAGGATGGAATGGCCTGTAGGACAGGATGGGATGGCACGTGGTACATGGAAGGATGGCATTTGGGACAGGGTAGGATGGTACAGGGAGGGATGGGATGTAGGACAAGGAGGCATGGTATATGAAACAGGGAGGGATGATATATGGGACAGAGTAGCAAGGCATTTGGTGAGATGTCATCTTGATTGCAGGTGTGATGGCATACTATGGGCCATGTTGTGGAATGGTATCTGGATTTCATGTATGATTTCCTGTAGGGAGGGATGTAAGATGGGACATCATGCAGAACAGAAGGTGCGATGGCAGTTGTGACATAGTGTGAAAAGCATGTTATTAGCAGCGAGGGGATTTGTATCGTTTGCAATATCTGCTAATTTTATTTGTCCTTTTCTCCATGAATTATTAACAAAGCACATTCCTTACTTACTATGTTAAGTAACCTGATATACAAAAGTTTAAGGGCATATTGTGTCCGTGCCCTGAAGAATTATATAAATTGCTTTCTATTTATATTATGCATTCCACTAAGTTTTGCACGTTGAAATGCAAGGTATGTTTGGCACTTACTATGTTTAGTTGTCTTTTATCCATTATGACGCACCTTCCTACTTGATATATGTTAATGATTTGTTCTACATTGTTGTCACCTAGTGCACTAAGTAAATAAATTAAATTTTAAATTTCAGAAGATAAGTCTCTTGATATTGTAAAATGCTTTGAGTATTAATATGCCAGAGAGTCCTATTCTTGTGGAATGCTGCCCAGTGTTCATTAAAATTTGGTATGAATTTTAGCATCTTATTTGGAAATTATATTGACTTTTCCTAAAAGTTTGATTCTTTACACCATTTGGGCAATTTCACTGCCATTGTTTTTCTGCCTGAATGCTTCCAATAGTTTTGCCAGAGCCTCCAATTTTTCAACATATTTGGATAATTTGCCAATTCTTCCTGAATGCTTAGAGATCTTTTTGTATTTTAGTCACAGGTTTTGATGCGTAGAGGTGCAATGGCTCAGTGGTTAAGGAATCATGCTTGTATTAAAAGATACCTGCATTGTAGGTGCTGCACAGTAAGTGCTGCATTGTGAGTGCTGCATTGTGAGTGCTGCATTGTGAGTGCTGCATTGTGAGTGCTGCATTGTGAGTGCTGCATTGTGAGTGCTGCATTGTGAGTGTTGCATTGTGAGTGCTGCACAGTGAGTGCTGCATTGTGAGTGCTGCATTGTGAGTGCTGCATTGTGAGTGCTGCATTGTGAGTGTTGGCATTGTGAGTGCTGCATTGTGAGTGCTGCATTGTGAGTGCTGCATTGTGAGTGCTGCATTGTGAGTGCTGCATTGTGAGTGCTGCATTGTGAGTGCTGCATTGTGAGTGCTGCATTGTGAGTGTTGACATTGTGAGTGCTGCATTGTGAGTGCTGCATTGTGCCCTTGGTCATCATGTCATGTGTATGGGTTTAACTTGTAACTTTAAAGATATATGAACAGGTAGCAACAACATCAGCTGAAAGGGTTAAAAGTAAACAAAAAACATGAAAACTGCAAAAAAAACATAAAAACTGCAAAGCGTGTCATCAAAATCAGTTACAAATCCACCATTTTACTGCATTTTAAAACTTACCTTTTTAGCATAAATTGCACAATATTTGATGACCTCAGAATGGGACAAATAGAAAATTGCTCATGTTAACCTGCTTTTCTATCCTTCCCCCAAATATTTTGAATGGGAGAGTTGGCTATAGTTAACAGGATATTGGATATTATTATAACTTTGACCCAGATTTAGCAGTAAAACACAATTTGTGAACATTTGATATTCAAAATTTTGGAAAGAAATATGAAAGAATTACATTAACAATTTCATAAGAGGTACATTGGTTAAGGAGTCTTGTTTGTATGCGAAAGGTACCGGGTTCGATACCTGCCGAGAGCACTGCATTGTGTCCTTGAGCAAGAAATTTTACTCTACTTGCTCCAGTCCACTTAGCTGTGAAGTGAGTACCAACACTGCTGGAGAGTTAACCTGTGATGGACTGGTGCCCCATCCAGTGGAGTCATGTGCTCTCATCTGCTTACGCCATGGAAACCGGGGATAACACCAGCCCTATTGGCCTAATGGCCACACCAGCCCTGTGGGCCTGATGGCCATACCGGCCCTGTGGGCCTAATGGACACACCGGTTCTGTGGGCCTAATGGCCACACTGGCCCTGTGGGCCTAATGGCCACACTGGCCCTGTGGGCCTCATGGCCACACTGGCCCTGTGGGCCTCATGGCCACACTGGCCCTGTGGGCCTCATGGCCACACCGGTCCTGTGGGCCTCATGGCCACACCGGACCTGTGGGCCTCATGGCCACATCGGTCCTGTGAGCTTAATGGCCACACCGGCCCTGTGGACCTTCAACTTCACCTGCTCATGCATCATCACTTTTGTGCATGCTGAAATTTTTGACAAATTTTGATTTGTCATAACTAACAAACTATAAGTTGCTGTTGTGACCATTTAAACACTTCTGCTTAGAATTTGGCGCTTTTTCATTTCTGGATGAAAAATGACCTTTCTACACCTTTAACTTTGATGCTTGAATTTTCAGACAAGTAAGAGATGGGCCAAAGAAATCATGAGGCTATCAAACTTCCAGAAGGAGAAAAATGACGGACGGTCAGCGAGACTGAATGGACAGAGGAAGTCACAAGAGCAGGGCATGTCCGCCAACTACAGTTGGGACGCGGACCCAGGTAAGTCTTTTAGCTTGACCACAATGATTGGATTTTGAAAGATTCTGACATATATGTTAAAGTTTTTTCTTAGGTTATGATATAATGAAAAATGATATGAATAACAAAATGTTAAACTAAAAAGATATAAATATTTAAGATGTAAAAATTATAAAAATATCAATAAAAACACTTTATTCGCTTTACATTACATGGCTTTCAAGTGCATGAGGATTCAGCCAAAAACAAAAGACTTGAATATTCTTTTTGCATTTTTATAGATAATTTGTTTGATATGGAAAATTGATATGAATGCCAATGTTAAAGATATGGAAAATTGATATGAATGCCAATGTTAAAGATATGGAAAATAGATAGGAATGTCAACGTTAAAGATATGGAAAATAGATATGAATGCCAATGTTAAAGATAAAAAAAGATATGCCTTTTACATAGAACTTAATATCAGCTTTTGCATATGGATTCAGGTAGATATGAAAAAGTTGTATAATTCTTCCCTTTTGCGCTTTTGTGGATTATGTGTTTGAAATAAAGGAAAATGATAGCAATACAAATTGATCAAGAAAATGATAGCAATACAAATTGATCAAAGAAAATGATAGCGATACAAATTGATCAAGAAAATGATAGCAATACAAATTGATCAAGAAAATGATAGCAATACAAATTGATCAAGAAAATGATAGCAATACAAATTGATCAAAGAAAATGATAGCGATACAAATTGATCAAGAAAATGATAGCAATACAAATTGATCAAAGAAAATGATAGCAATACAAATTGATCAAAGAAAATGATAGCAATACAAATTGACCAAAGAAAATGATGACAATACAAATTGACCAAAGAAAATAATAGCAATACAAATTGATCAAAGAAAATGATAGCAATATAAATTGATGAAAGAAAATAATAGCAATACAAATTGACCAAAGAAAATGATAGCAATACAAATTGAGCAAAGAAAATGATAGCAATACAAATTGACCAAAGAAAATGATAGCATTACAAATTGATCAAATAAGAAAAAGCCTTCTGCTGTTTACATAGAATCTATGTATATAGGCATTTGCAAATGGATTCAGGCATATATGAAAACGTGAAAAATCATTCCCTTTATATAGAAAATCTGTATGATATTTTGGAAAATGCTATTAATAACAAAATATCAGATTGATTTGCTATAAGGAACACGCATTTTTCTTTACATAGAATATTCTTTATATAGAGGTGCACCCTATTGCAATGATGTAGAATTAGTTTTATTATTTAGTTTTATTATTTAGTTTTCCAAAATTAAACAAGTGTAAACTTCAGAGGCATATACTGTAGATTCAGGCAAATATGTATACAACTTGCAAAATTCTCTTTTTTGCCGTGTTATATTGATAATGTGTATGAATTGACAGGAATGTTTTTTTCTGGCTGGTGGCTCACTTTCGATAATTGTACAACAGGCCATCACAGGGTCAGGATGGTTTAAAACATTTCAAAATGCTTGTAAGACACAGCAAATTTACTTAGTGATATTTTATTTCTGTATCTGTTTAAGTGCATTCGAAGCATGGATCATTATTTGTGACAACTTTTTTCAGCCTAACTGGTAACTTGAAGACTTAATTTAGGCCCCTACTCAAGTTTTGTGACATTCCCCACTCATATTTAGGCCGGTCATTGCGATGGTTTTGTGGTGGTTGTTGTACGACTAGAACCAATTCTGTGAAAATTTATGGAATTTTGTTTTTTCAAGAATTAAAAGTTAATTTTTCTTATGGGGAAAGGGGCGTGGGGTGCCTTTAAAATGAGCAGAAATTCGGCCATCTAAATCGAAAACGTGCAGCCCTAAATTCTCAGTTTTTCATTCATAAGTTTGAATGATAATGAATAAAGAAAATTGATTATAATCTGACAAGCTGATCATCCATAATCGGCCCAGCCTCTGATCATCCATAATTGGCCCAGCTTCTGATCATCCATAATCGGCCCAGCTTCTGATCATCCATAATCGGCCCAGCTTCTGATCATCCATAATCGGCCCGGCTTCTGATCATCCATAATTGGCCCGGCTTCTGATCATCCATAATCTGCCTGATTACGATTGACAAACCAATTATTGTTGGAACACTATTTTTTTATATTATGTAAAATTAATATGAATACCAATGTTAAAGATATAAACAAACTGGTAAATTAGGTATGGTTTTAATTCATTACTCTACATTGATATGCATGAATGGTGGATCAGGTGTGGTTTAATCATTACTCTGCATTTATATGCATGAATGGTGGATCAGGTGTGGTTCAATCATTACTCTGCATTGATATTTATGAACAGTGGATCAGGTGTGGTTTAATCTTTACTCTGCATTGATATGCATGAATGGTGGATCAGGTGTGGTTTAATCATTACTCTGCATTGATATGCATGAATGGTGGATCAGGTGTGGTTTAATCATTAGTCTGCATTGATATGCATGAATGGTGGATCAGGTGTGGTTTAATCATTACTCTGCATTGATATGCATGAATGGTGGATCAGGTGTGGTTTAATCATTACTCTGCATTGATATTAGTCTGCATTGATATGCATGAATGGTGGATCAGGTGTGGTTTAATCATTAGTCTGCATTGATATGCATGAATGGTGGATCAGGTGTGGTTTAATCATTACTCTGCATCGATATGCATGTATGGTGGATCAGGTGTGGTTTAATCATTACTCTGCATTGATATGCATGAATGGTGGATCAGGTGTGGTTTAATCATTACTCTGCATTGATATGCATAAACGGTGGATCAGGTGTGGTTTAATCATTACTGTGCATTGATATGCATGAATGGTGGATCAGGTGTGGTTTAATCATTACTCTGCATTGATATTTATGAACAGTGGATCAGGTGTGGTTTAATCATTACTCTGCATTGATATGCATGAATGGTGGATCAGGTGTGGTTTAATCATTACTCTGCATTGATATGCATGAACGGTGGATCAGGTGTGGTTTAATCATTACTCTGCATTGATATGCATGAATGGTGGATCAGGTGTGGTTTAATCATTACTCTGCATTGATATTTATGAACAGTGGATCAGGTGTGGTTTAATCATTACTCTGCATTGATATGCATGAATGGTGGATCAGGTGTGGTTTAATCATTACTCTGCATTGATATGCATGAATGGTGGATCAGGTGTGGTTTAATCATTACTCTGCATTGATATGCATGAACGGTGGATCAGGTGTGGTTTAATCATTACTGTGCATTGATATGCATGAATGGTGGATCAGGTGTGGTTTAATCATTACTCTGCATTGATATTTATGAACAGTGGATCACGTGTAGTTTAATCATTACTCTGCATTGATATGCATGAATGGTGGATCAGGTGTGGTTTAATCATTACTCTGCATTGACATTTATGAACAGTGGATCAGGTGTGCTTAAATCATTACTCTGCATTGATATGCATGAATGGTGGATCAGGTGTGGTTTAATCATTACTCTGCATTGATATTTATGAACAGTGGATCAGGTGTGGTTTAATCATTACTCTGCATTGATATTTATGAACAGTGGATCAGGTGTGGTTTAATCTTTACTCTGCATTGATATGCATGAATGGTGGATCAGGTGTGGTTTAATCATTACTCTGCATTGATATTTATAGACAGTGGATCAGGTGTGGTTTAATCATTACTGTGCATTGATATGCATGAATGGTGGATCAGGTGTGGTTTAATCATTACTCTGCATTGATATTTATGAACAGTGGATCACGTGTAGTTTAATCATTACTCTGCATTGATATGCATGAATGGTGGATCAGGTGTGGTTTAATCATTACTCTGCATTGACATTTATGAACAGTGGATCAGGTGTGCTTAAATCATTACTCTGCATTGATATGCATGAATGGTGGATCAGGTGTGGTTTAATCATTACTCTGCATTGATATTTATGAACAGTGGATCAGGTGTGGTTTAATCATTACTCTGCATTGATATTTATGAACAGTGGATCAGGTGTGGTTTAATCTTTACTCTGCATTGATATGCATGAATGGTGGATCAGGTGTGGTTTAATCATTACTCTGCATTGATATTTATAGACAGTGGATCAGGTGTGGTTTAATCTTTACTCTGCATTGATATGCATGAACGGTGGATCAGGTGTGGTTTAATCATTACTCTGCATTGATATGCATGAATGGTGGATCAGGTGTGGTTTAATCATTACTCTGCATTGATATGCATGAATGGTGGATCAGGTGTGGTTTAATCATTACTGTGCATTGATATTTATGAACAGTGGATCAGGTGTGGTTTAATCATTAGTCTGCATTGATATTAGTCTGCATTGATATGCATGAATGGTGGATCAGGTGTGGTTTAATCATTACTCTGCATTGATATGCATGAATGGTGGATCAGGTGTGGTTTAATCATTACTCTGCATTGATATGCATGAATGGTGGATCAGGTGTGGTTTAATCATTACTGTGCATTGATATTTATGAACGGTGGATCAGGTGTGGTTTAATTATTACTCTGCATTGATATGCATGAATGGTGGATCAGGTGTGGTTTAATCATTACTCTGCATTGACATTTATGAACAGTGGATCAGGTGTGCTTAAATCATTACTCTGCATTGATATGCATGAATGGTGGATCAGGTGTGGTTTAATCATTACTCTACATTGATATGCATGAATGGTGGATCAGGTGTGGTTTAATTCATTACTCTGCATTGATATGCATGAACGGTGGATCAGGTGTGGTTTAATCATTACTCTGCATTGATATGCATGAAGAGTGGATCAGATGTGGTTTAATCATTACTCTGCATTGATATGCATGAATGGTGGATCAGGTGTGGTTTAATCATTACTCTGCATTGATGATGTTGGTGCAAGTCCTGGAATAAATAAAAGTTGTATTTCTCACTTTTCGTGTAGAAGAGAGCAGTGAGGAGATGTTCTCATGGAGGGTCAGCACGTCCAGAAAAGGTCAAGTGCTCAGGTCACTGTCCATCCGAAATGCAGGTATGCTTAGAAAGTCATTTTATATCAATCACAGAAAAACTGTATTCAATCATTGCAAATAAAAAAACTAATCTTTCTTTATAAATGACTGCTTTTATTAACAATATTTTTAAACTAATGCTTCATAAATGACAAAATTCATGCTTTTATTAACAATATTTTTCACTTCTTCCCATCTTCAGCTTGCTTTTATATCAAATAATCATATGCCTTATTATGTCTGGGTATAGCAAGAATGTATTGATGAAAGTTTTAAGTTACTCAACTGGGATAAGGGGGCAAAGCTAATTGACAGGAGAGGAAACAATCCCATGCACCCCCCCCCCCTTACCCCTACCAGAAATATTCATCTTCTCAAACCAAAAAGTGTTGGGTGTGATTCCCCCACTCACATGTCATACATTGTGTCATTGAGCAAGACACTTACCCATGTAACCCCCTCTTTCATGTATATGATAGAGGACTATTAAACAGGCATGTGAGACTTCAGCTATTTAGCTGATTGCAACTATTTTCGAGCTAATTTAACTTTTTTCTGCATAATATTGACAATACTTAGCTATTTTGATGAGAAAATTGATCAATTTCAGCATGTGAGACTTCAGCTACTGTATTTAGTTGATTTCAGCTATTTTCCAAGCTAATGTCACCTATTTTCTGCATAATTGACAATACTTAGCTATTTTGATGAGAAAATTGATCAATTTCAGTAATAAGTGCACAGGGCACTTACAAAAATAGAATTGAACTCTTTTTAGGCTCAAAGTTGCTTCCAAAGAAGAGCCCATGCTCGGGGCATACCAGGAGTTATTACTGTGTGCTATCTGAACTGCATTGTGTGAACTGGTTCTATACTATCCCCTTAATATCCACCTTAAAGACATAGTGAGCGTCAGATGCAAAATAAGCAAATAATGTAACAAAACTTGAGTAGTTTAAGTCTTGAAATTAATCAAATGAAGTAGGTTATGAAAATGTTGGGGGTGGGCTTATTAGATTAGGAGCGCTTAATACATGGAATACTGTCTTTTTCTTTTACTTAGTGCATAGGGTACATGAGCAGGTGGGTAAACCATGTTCTTGTAGAGTGCATGTAATAATTAAACAAACACAAAATTTCAAATAATTAGAAAGAGAAAATTTAAATTTTGAAAAATATTCTTCAAAATTGCCTGAGATCTGCAAGTATGACATCACACTGTGCAACGGTTACTTTCCAACAAACTGGTGAAATCTTTTAATTATATTAACTCCAAAGTGGAATAAGATATCAATATGGTATACACCAGTGTATCAACATGGTTGTACAGCAGTGCATCAACATGGTTGTACACCAGTATATCAACATGGTTGTACGCCAGTGTATCTACATGCTTGTACATCAGTGTATCAACATGGTTGTACACTAGTGTATCAATATGGTTGTACACCAGTATATCAACATGGTTGTACACCAGTATATCAACATGGTTGTACATCAGTGTATCTACATGGTTGTACACCAGTATATCAACATGGTTGTACACCAGTGTATCAATATGGTTGTACACCAGTGTATCAACATGGTTGTACACCAGTGTATCAACATGGTTGTACATTAGTGTATCAACATGGTTGTACACCAGCGTATCAACATGGTTGTACACCAGTGTATCAACATGGTTTGGTTGTACACCAGTATATCAACATGGTTGTACACCAGTGTATCAACATGGTTGTACACCAGTATATCAACATGGTTGTACACCAGTATATCAACATGGTTGTACATTAGTGTACCAGCATGGTTGTACACCAGTTTGTGGCAATGATAGTCCTTTATCTTATATATGAAAGTGAAAATTCATGGGAATATTCTTTCAAAGAATTAGTCCAGTGGTGGTATACATTTGTTGTGTATGATAGGGGCTAAAAGACAGAACAGAGCCGTGTAAAAAATATACCGTATTTGAAATATTAACCCTTAATCTACCAGCATGCACCTGGGAGGCGGAGTCAAAGGCGGAGCATCCAAAACGGCGATGATATCGCTACGCGGTAGAGTAAGGGTTAATCACTCTTCCGAGCAGTAAAGTCAGGCTCGTTTCGCTTCAGTGACCCGGTGGGCCGCTCACCGGTTGACCCACTTGTCGCGGGCGATTAACCTTTTTCTACCAGTACTTTTTTTAAATGCGCCTGGGAGGCGGAGTTAAAGGCGTGGCACCAAAAACGGTGATAATAACGCCGCGTGGTTAAGCACACATGCTCTAATAAGCGCCCACCTGATAATATAATTCATTTAATTATTTTGAAGACTTTAACATACAGTTAAAGTATAGTTTTGTTACATTCTTTGCTTCTTTTGCATCTGACGCTCACAATGCTTTTGTGGTGGTTATTGTGGGGCTAGTATTAAAGCGGTTCACATTTATGTACAATGCCATTCAAATAGCACTCTACGCGGCCCCCAAGCATTGCACTTATTAGGAAGAAACTTTGAGCCTAAAACGTTGTGGAATCATATTTTCATAAGCGCCCAGGTGCCCAATTGAAAATGGTAGTTTCAATATCTTTTTCCATTCAGGAGATATTATTCAGGAGATATTGTAAAGTTGTTATGGAAATGACAGGTGTGAAAAGTCTACTGTAGGTTATCGCTCTCATGCATTCTCACATTCTGAGCTATTGTGAAAGTATTTTAAAGAAAATTAATTTTCTTACTAGCTTTCTTCAGGTGGTAAATAATAGTTACAGTAGGTCACTTGATTCTGTGTACTAATTTACTGACTTGTCCAACAGCTTTCAAGCTATGTAATCTCAGGAAGAAAAACAAATAAGACAAAGATTATTGATCGTGTAATGTCATCACTTGTCTGATTTCAGTCATTTCTACAAAAACAAGACAAGAATTTCAATTTGGATATCACCTTAACCTAATAAGACTTGAATGCTTTCTTCACCATTTTCTTTCTTCTAATATCTTTTATTGAAGATGAACTTGCTTGATCACTGAACTTATCCTATAAAATGATGAACTTGCTTGATCACTGAACTTATCCTATAAAGTGATGAACTTGCTTGATCACTGAACTTATCCTATAAAATGATGAACTTGCTTGATCACTGAACTTATCCTATAAAGTGATGAACTTGCTTGATCACTGAACTTATCCTATAAAATGATGAACTTGCTTGATTACTGAACTTATCCTATAAAGTGATGAACTTGCTTGATCACTGAACTTATCCTATAAAGTGATGAACTTGCTTGATCACTGAACTTATCCTATAAAATGATGAACTTGCTTGATCACTGAACTTATCCTATAAAGTGATGAACTTGCTTGATCACTGAACTTATCCTATAAAGTGATGAACTTGCTTGATCACTGAACTTATCCTATAAAGTGATGAACTTGCTTGATCACTGAACTTATCCTATAAAATGATGAACTTGCTTGATCACTGAACTTATCCTATAAAATGATGAACTTGCTTGATCACTGAACTTATCCTATAAAATGATGAACTTGCTTGATTACTGAACTTATCCTATAAAGTGATGAACTTTTGATTACTGAACTTATCCTATAAAGTGATGAACTTGCTTGATCACTGAACTTATCCTATAAAGTGATGAACTTGCTTGATTACTGAACTTATCCTATAAAGTGATGAACTTGCTTGATTACTGAACTTATCCTATAAAGTGATGAACTTGCTTGATCACTGAACTTATCCTATAAAGTGATGAACTTGCTTGATCACTGAACTTATCCTATAAAGTGATGAACTTGCTTGATTACTGAACTTATCCTATAAAGTGATGAACTTGCTTGATTACTGAACTTATCCTATAAAGTGATGAACTTGCTTGATCACTGAACTTATCCTATAAAGTGATGAACTTGCTTGATCACTGAACTTATCCTATAAAGTGATGAACTTGCTTGATTACTGAACTTATCCTATAAAGTGATGAACTTGCTTGATTACTGAACTTATCCTATAAAGTGATGAACTTGCTTGATCACTGAACTTATCCTATAAAATGATGAACTTGCTTGATCACTGAACTTATCCTATAAAGTGATGAACTTGCTTGATCACTGAACTTATCCTATAAAGTGATGAACTTGCTTGATTACTGAACTTATCCTATAAAATGATGAACTTGTTTGATCACTGAACTTATCCTATAAAGTGATGAACTTGTTTGATCACTGAACTTATCCTATAAAGTGATGAACTTGCTTGATTACTGAACTTATCCTATAAAGTGATGAACTTGCTTGATTACTGAACTTATCCTATAAAGTGATGAACTTGCTTGATTACTGAACTTATCCTATAAAATGATGAACTTGCTTGATTACTGAACTTATCCTATAAAATGATGAACTTGCTTGATCACTGAACTTATCCTATAAAATGATGAACTTGCTTGATCACTGAACTTATCCTATAAAGTGATGAACTTGCTTGATCACTGAACTTATCCTATAAAATGATGAACTTGCTTGATTACTGAACTTATCCTATAAAGTGATGAACTTGCTTGATTACTGAACTTATCCTATAAAATGATGAACTTGCTTGATCACTGAACTTATCCTATAAAATGATGAACTTGCTTGATCACTGAACTTATCCTATAAAGTGATGAACTTGCTTGATCACTGAACTTATCCTATAAAATGATGAACTTGCTTGATTACTGAACTTATCCTATAAAGTGATGAACTTGCTTGATCACTGAACTTATCCTATAAAATGATGAACTTGCTTGATTACTGAACTTATCCTATAAAGTGATGAACTTGCTTGATCACTGAACTTATCCTATAAAATGATGAACTTGCTTGATCACTGAACTTATCCTATAAAGTGATGAACTTGCTTGATCACTGAACTTATCCTATAAAATGATGAACTTGCTTGATCACTGAACTTATCCTATAAAATGATGAACTTGCTTGATCACTGAACTTATCCTATAAAGTGATGAACTTGCTTGATCACTGAACTTATCCTATAAAATGATGAACTTGCTTGATTACTGAACTTATCCTATAAAGTGATGAACTTGCTTGATCACTGAACTTATCCTATAAAATGATGAACTTCCTTGATCACTGAACTTATCCTATAAAATGATGAACTTGCTTGATCACTGAACTTATCCTATAAAGTGATGAACTTGCTTGATCACTGAACTTATCCTATAAAGTGATGAACTTGCTTGATTACTGAACTTATCCTATAAAGTGATGAACTTGCTTGATCACTGAACTTATCCTATAAAATGATGAACTTGCTTGATTACTGAACTTATCCTATAAAGTGATGAACTTGCTTGATCACTGAACTTATCCTATAAAATGATGAACTTGCTTGATCACTGAACTTATCCTATAAAGTGATGAACTTGCTTGATCACTGAACTTATCCTATAAAGTGATGAACTTGCTTGATTACTGAACTTATCCTATAAAGTGATGAACTTGCTTGATCACTGAACTTATCCTATAAAATGATGAACTTGCTTGATTACTGAACTTATCCTATAAAATGATGAACTTGCTTGATTACTGAACTTATCCTATAAAGTGATGAACTTGCTTGATCACTGAACTTATCCTATAAAATGATGAACTTGCTTGATTACTGAACTTATCCTATAAAGTGATGAACTTGCTTGATTACTGAACTTATCCTATAAAGTGATGAACTTGCTTGATCACTGAACTTATCCTATAAAATGATGAACTTGCTTGATTACTGAACTTATCCTATAAAGTGATGAACTTGCTTGATTACTGAACTTATCCTATAAAATGATGAACTTGCTTGATCACTGAACTTATCCTATAAAGTGATGAACTTGCTTGATCACTGAACTTATCCTATAAAGTGATGAACTTGCTTGATCACTGAACTTATCCTATAAAATGATGAACTTGCTTGATTACTGAACTTATCCTATAAAGTGATGAACTTGCTTGATCACTGAACTTATCCTATAAAGTGATGAACTTGCTTGATCACTGAACTTATCCTATAAAATGATGAACTTGCTTGATTACTGAACTTATCCTATAAAGTGATGAACTTGCTTGATCACTGAACTTATCCTATAAAATGATGAACTTACTTGATTACTGAACTTATCCTATAAAGTGATGAACTTGCTTGATTACTGAACTTATCCTATAAAGTGATGAACTTGCTTGATCACTGAACTTATCCTATAAAATGATGAACTTGCTTGATTACTGAACTTATCCTATAAAGTGATGAACTTGCTTGATTACTGAACTTATCCTATAAAATGATGAACTTGCTTGATCACTGAACTTATCCTATAAAGTGATGAACTTGCTTGATTACTGAACTTATCCTATAAAGTGATGAACTTGCTTGATTACTGAACTTATCCTATAAAGTGATGAACTTGCTTGATCACTGAACTTATCCTATAAAATGATGAACTTGCTTGATTACTGAACTTATCCTATAAAGTGATGAACTTGCTTGATTACTGAACTTATCCTATAAAGTGATGAACTTGCTTGATTACTGAACTTATCCTATAAAGTGATGAACTTGCTTGATCACTGAACTTATCCTATAAAGTGATGAACTTGCTTGATCACTGAACTTATCCTATAAAGTGATGAACTTGCTTGATTACTGAACTTATCCTATAAAGTGATGAACTTGCTTGATTACTGAACTTATCCTATAAAGTGATGAACTTGCTTGATCACTGAACTTATCCTATAAAATGATGAACTTGCTTGATCACTGAACTTATCCTATAAAATGATGAACTTGCTTGATTACTGAACTTATCCTATAAAATGATGAACTTGCTTGATTACTGAACTTATCCTATAAAGTGATGAACTTGTTTGATCACTGAACTTATCCTATAAAGTGATGAACTTGCTTGATCACTGAACTTATCCTATAAAATGATGAACTTGCTTGATTACTGAACTTATCCTATAAAGTGATGAACTTGCTTGATCACTGAACTTATCCTATAAAGTGATGAACTTGCTTGATCACTGAACTTATCCTATAAAGTGATGAACTTGCTTGATCACTGAACTTATCCTATAAAATGATGAACTTGCTTGATTACTGAACTTATCCTATAAAGTGATGAACTTGCTTGATTACTGAACTTATCCTATAAAGTGATGAACTTGCTTGATCACTGAACTTATCCTATAAAGTGATGAACTTGCTTGATCACTGAACTTATCCTATAAAGTGATGAACTTGCTTGATTACTGAACTTATCCTATAAAATGATGAACTTGCTTGATCACTGAACTTATCCTATAAAATGATGAACTTGCTTGATTACTGAACTTATCCTATAAAATGATGAACTTGCTTGATCACTGAACTTATCCTATAAAATGATGAACTTGCTTGATCACTGAACTTATCCTATAAAGTGATGAACTTGCTTGATCACTGAACTTATCCTATAAAATGATGAACTTGCTTGATTACTGAACTTATCCTATAAAGTGATGAACTTGCTTGATCACTGAACTTATCCTATAAAATGATGAACTTGCTTGATTACTGAACTTATCCTATAAAGTGATGAACTTGCTTGATCACTGAACTTATCCTATAAAATGATGAACTTGCTTGATCACTGAACTTATCCTATAAAGTGATGAACTTGCTTGATCACTGAACTTATCCTATAAAGTGATGAACTTGCTTGATTACTGAACTTATCCTATAAAGTGATGAACTTGCTTGATCACTGAACTTATCCTATAAAATGATGAACTTGCTTGATTACTGAACTTATCCTATAAAATGATGAACTTGCTTGATTACTGAACTTATCCTATAAAGTGATGAACTTGCTTGATCACTGAACTTATCCTATAAAATGATGAACTTGCTTGATTACTGAACTTATCCTATAAAGTGATGAACTTGCTTGATTACTGAACTTATCCTATAAAGTGATGAACTTGCTTGATCACTGAACTTATCCTATAAAATGATGAACTTGCTTGATTACTGAACTTATCCTATAAAGTGATGAACTTGCTTGATTACTGAACTTATCCTATAAAATGATGAACTTGCTTGATCACTGAACTTATCCTATAAAGTGATGAACTTGCTTGATCACTGAACTTATCCTATAAAGTGATGAACTTGCTTGATCACTGAACTTATCCTATAAAATGATGAACTTGCTTGATTACTGAACTTATCCTATAAAGTGATGAACTTGCTTGATCACTGAACTTATCCTATAAAGTGATGAACTTGCTTGATCACTGAACTTATCCTATAAAATGATGAACTTGCTTGATTACTGAACTTATCCTATAAAGTGATGAACTTGCTTGATCACTGAACTTATCCTATAAAATGATGAACTTACTTGATTACTGAACTTATCCTATAAAGTGATGAACTTGCTTGATTACTGAACTTATCCTATAAAATGATGAACTTGCTTGATCACTGAACTTATCCTATAAAGTGATGAACTTGCTTGATTACTGAACTTATCCTATAAAGTGATGAACTTGCTTGATTACTGAACTTATCCTATAAAGTGATGAACTTGCTTGATCACTGAACTTATCCTATAAAATGATGAACTTGCTTGATTACTGAACTTATCCTATAAAGTGATGAACTTGCTTGATTACTGAACTTATCCTATAAAGTGATGAACTTGCTTGATTACTGAACTTATCCTATAAAGTGATGAACTTGCTTGATCACTGAACTTATCCTATAAAGTGATGAACTTGCTTGATTACTGAACTTATCCTATAAAGTGATGAACTTGCTTGATTACTGAACTTATCCTATAAAGTGATGAACTTGCTTGATCACTGAACTTATCCTACAAAATGATGAACTTGCTTGATCACTGAACTTATCCTATAAAATGATGAACTTGCTTGATTACTGAACTTATCCTATAAAATGATGAACTTGCTTGATTACTGAACTTATCCTATAAAGTGATGAACTTGTTTGATCACTGAACTTATCCTATAAAGTGATGAACTTGCTTGATCACTGAACTTATCCTATAAAATGATGAACTTGCTTGATTACTGAACTTATCCTATAAAGTGATGAACTTGCTTGATCACTGAACTTATCCTATAAAGTGATGAACTTGCTTGATCACTGAACTTATCCTATAAAGTGATGAACTTGCTTGATCACTGAACTTATCCTATAAAATGATGAACTTGCTTGATTACTGAACTTATCCTATAAAGTGATGAACTTGCTTGATTACTGAACTTATCCTATAAAGTGATGAACTTGCTTGATCACTGAACTTATCCTATAAAGTGATGAACTTGCTTGATCACTGAACTTATCCTATAAAGTGATGAACTTGCTTGATTACTGAACTTATCCTATAAAATGATGAACTTGCTTGATCACTGAACTTATCCTATAAAATGATGAACTTGCTTGATTACTGAACTTATCCTATAAAATGATGAACTTGCTTGATCACTGAACTTATCCTATAAAATTGCTGCTAATATTGAATAAAATGCTTACTCACTTTGATGAAATTAAATATCTTTCCTCTTATATTTCACATCCATTTTCTAATCTTGCATTTAATTATCCCCTCGCCAACAAAGTTGGTGAAGAGGGATATAGTATCTTTACTGTCTGTTGGTTTGTCCATTCGTTCGTCCGTCCACATCTGTTGTCCATCCAGCCTCTTGAATTGTTTCAGGTACTAGGGAACAAAAGATTGCTGCCCTAGAAAAAGAATTCCAACTATTTTTATGAAAGAAATTTAAATAAAGGAGAACAAATGCATTCCAGACTTCAATAGCAGCAATTAAAGGATTTGTTCTGGGATGAAAAAAAGTTGAATAATAGAACTGACAACTGAATGGAATTTATAATGAAGTGTCTTGCGAATGAATAGCAAAAAAACAATAAGTCTTTGCTTGAGTAGTGGGACACCTAATAGACTTATGATAATCTGCAAATTAATCTGCACTGAATTTTCAAAGTTGAATGATAGATTTGATGACTGAATGGAATTTATGTTATAGTATCTTGCGAATGAATAGCAAGAAAACAATGTCTTCGCTTGAATAGAATTTTCCTTCAGAATTGGTAGAAAGATCAGCTCTATCTGGTTTATAAGGGGGAAAAAGTTGAGCATGTTTCTATTGCAAGTGACAGATTTAAGTTAAGGCTGGGGGGGAGAAGGGGTGTGGAGAGCTGTAGTGCAATAGAGAGAGAGAGTGGAGGTTATATTGAAGGTTGGAATGATGAGTGGGTTAAGAGTATATTTGGTAGATGAGTGGATGGCAAAAGATGGGTTGGGATAGTAGGTGAATGGCTGATGGTAGGAGAATGGTAGGTGAATGGGGATGGGGAATGGTAGGGGGATGGGGGATGGTCGGGGGATGGGGATGGTAGGTGGATGGGGATGGTAGGTGGATGGGGATGGTAGGTGAATGGGGATGGTTGGGGGATGGTAGGTGAATGGGGAAGGAATGGTACCGTGAATGGGGAATGGTACGTTGAATAAGGAATGGTACAGTGAATGGGGAATGGTACAGTGAATGGGGAATGGTACGTTGAATAGGGAATGGTACAGTGAATGGTCATGTTGGGTGATAGAGGATGGCAGGTGAATGGAGGATTGTAGATGAGCAGGGGATGGCAGATGAAGGGGGGTGGTAGGTGAATGGGGCATGTTGGGTGATAGAGGATGGCAGGTGAATGGAGGATTGTAGATGAGCAGGGGATGGCAGATGAAGGGGGATGGCAGGTGAGGTGAAGGGGGCATGTTAAGTTGATAGAAGTGAGGGAATGGGAGTGAGAGGAAAGAATGTTGGATGGAAGATGGTAGAATGATTGGTAGATGTAGGAATTAGGATGAAGGTGGGATGGCATGGGGGACAGAGTGTAATGACATGTGAGACAGGATGGCATGTCGTCTGGATTTCAGGTGGGATGGCATATAGGACAGGGTGGGATAGCATGTGGGATTGGATGGAATGGCCTGTAGGATAGGGTGGGATGGCACATTGTACTTGGAAGGATGGCATGTGAGACAGGATAGTATGGCACATGGTACAGAGAGGGATGGGATGTGGGACAAGGTGGCATGGTGTATGGGCCAGGGAGGGATGGCATGTGGGACATGGTGGCATGAAATATGGGGCAGGGTGGCAAGGCATGTGGTGGGATGTCATCTTGATTGCAGGTGTGATGGCACACAGGTCATGTTGTGGAATGGTATCTGGATTTCATGTATGATTTCCTGTAGGGAGGGAAGTAGCATGGTATGATATGTGGAACAGAGGGTGGGATGGCAGGTATGACAGAGGCTGGAAAGCATGTAATTAGCGGTGATGGGATGTGTATTGTTTGCAATGTCTGGTTTTCTTTGCTTTTAATTATGCATAATAAACATTTGATTCATTCAGACCGTTTGCACCGAATTCTTCAGCGGGATGGAATTCGAGTCTTACCTCCTATTCCGCCAAAATATCCAAACTAATGCAGCTCTTAATAATTTCTTACTAACCATTTTTACAAAGGTGAGTTTTCGTTTTCACCATGTTGCTCTTACTTAATTCATGCATATTCACGCAATCATTTGAAGATGTTGGTTGTAATATGCATATTCATATCATTCATTATATCATATTTGTTGTAATATCATGATTATTCATGTCTCACTGCATATTCATGCATTCATAATACCATGTTGTTTGTAAATCATGCATATTCATAATACCATGTTGTTTGTAAATCATACATATTCATGTAATTCATTATTAACTAATTTCACTCAGGTATTTTGAAAGCAGTGATGATCTTTGACTTAACCCTTAAACGCCTGCTGAGTTCAAAACCTGACTGCAATTTTTCGGAACTTTTCATTCAAGCTTAATTTTCAAAAATTTCCTTTCGTTTTTTGTCATTACAAGTTTCTTTTATATGAATGCTAAGACAATTAACTTTACAATAAAAGAGTTAAAATGACAAAAATATCCATATAAATATGATAATTTTGCAATTTTTTGGCAAAAATATGCCCTTTTTCAACTTTTCCAAGCTTGTATTTTTTTTGCTTGTGAATAATGAAAATGGAGGATTTTTAAGATGTATAAGTAGTTTTTGACATTCTCTTTCCATGATACTCTCAATTTTTTCTCAATGCAAAGCTTGTGAAAATAATGAAAATAAAACAAAAGAAATTACCTTCGTAATTATGCACTAAAAAAACAAAACAGCTCAACACAGCATCGAAGCCATGACCTTCCATACAACACACATACGCACTGACCCCTGAGCTGTGTAACAGACTGAAATCAGTGTGTTTATTTATATTCTTATGATTTTGAGCATGATGGTGACATTAAGCTCCGATGGGATAGTAGCGTAATATGTACATGTATCATTCAAAAGATCGCAGAGCTACCATTCTAAGGATGTTTTTAACGAAGGGCAGTTGTATTCCGTTCAGGAGCTACGATTTTTTGAAAAAATTGGTCTAAAAAAGGCGAAAAATTGAGGAATTTTGCAGAACTTTCACCAAAAAAGAGATTGATGAAAGGTACTGTCAAAATTTGACTAGATTTACACTCATTAAAGCATGCACTACCTACACATGTTTTAAGGCAAAGGGAAGGTCCTGAAGTATTATTAATTAGTAAGTATTTGAAGAAAAACAATAATTCTTCAAAATTTTCGTTTTTAACCATTTTTAAAGCGAGTTTACTCAAGAAATTCTCAATATAACTCTCATCAAAAATGTTAGTTTATTGATAGACCTAGAATAGCTCTGTCAAATTATACCACGATCAGTGCTGTAGGCCTATGGTAGAGTCCTAATTTTATTGTTAGAAAATAGCACTTCCATAATCGACAATATTTATCCGGCATTTAAGGGTTAATAATTACTAATGAAAACTACTAAAGGTCTTTGAACAGGTAGCAACAAGTTGAGCTTACAGGATGTACATTGTTGTTACTTATCAAAAGATCTTTTTTAAATATGAAATGACTGAGCTATTTAAATCCTTTGAGGTGGCTGATTCTAGATTCAGGTAAAGGAGCTTTGGTAGCACTAGGGGGAAGGGAATGGGGAAATTTCCCCCAACCACAAGATCACTTTTCCCCCCAGAAAATTTTGTATTGGTAAAATGTTCTGTCAAGCCATACAGCTTTGCCCCACCCCCCCCCCTTCCACTCCCTCCTGAGACAAAGCTGCCCCTCTTTTTCACAATCCTGGAGCTGCCACTGTATATGAAGGAGGTAAAGATGCAAAAGCCTTCAGTTGTTTTTCATCTGTGATTCAATTTGTGAAGAGAGTTGGAAACGAGTGACAGATTGTTAAAATGGAATGCTCATTATCTTTCCACAGCCACGTTTAAATTACGCTATGCAGACTTTCCAGACAGCGATCAACCAACATCTCCCAATGGAGGGCTGGCAAATAGAAGGAGCTGGGCGAGGACGCGACAAGCTGACCGTGATCAAGGGGCCTTGGATACAGAAGACTAGCACTATCAGCACATAGGAGGGGAGAGGTAGGGGGCACATGTGCCCCCCCATCTCAGGAGAAAAAGCTTCAACTGTAGTTTAAAATATATCAGTGTTTTATAAAGGATTAGTTCAGTGGTCAAGCAAGTTTATCTTGTAAAAAAAGTACTTTAAAAGAAACAAAATGGTGACCAAAGCATAAAAAAATATTATTCTGTTAAAGAGGTAGTCCAGTTTAAAGCTCTAGTTGTATCCTGTGTAGAAACGATTGATGTAGTAACTCTACTATAGAAGGTTGGCGCCCTAATCTTCACATTCTTAACAATTGTTAATGTATTTTAAAGAAAATTCATTTAAGTTTTTAACTATTTGAATTATTTTTCCTCAAACTTTATTCAGGTGGTAAATTATAAGTACCCCAACTAGATTCTGTTTAACTACTTTTCTGACATATCCCATGGTTTTTAAGCCACAAAATCGCAGGGCAAAATATGATAGAATACTGTACTTAAAGACTTTCGAGGAATCTGAGGCTATGACATCACAACTTGTCTTGATTTCAGTCGTTTCTACACAAATGATACCAAACTTAACTTGAATATCTCCTTAACGGAATATGATTTTTGAACGCTTTCTTTTGAAGTCCTCTTTTATATAAGATGGACTTGTCTGACCCCTGAACTAATCCTTCTAAGAAAAAGGCAGTCAAAGGGCCTAAAAAGTATTAGACTTCATGTATACATATTTAACGACTCCAGAGGTTTAACAGTATAATATATGTATACATATTCAACAACTACTCTAGAGGTTTAACAGTATAATATAGGGGAGTCATTTTCAGCTCCATTTAGTTAAAACAGTGCTAGAATATACATATTGATTTGCAAACTATTTACAGCACACTTTTCTAGTAATAGGATAATGTAAAGTGGTGTATCTGATAGAGGCTAGTGAGAATAAAACAGTACAACCACAAAATTTAAAACATTCTTTGTGTGGAGGAGAGAAGAACTGGAGATATATTTTTTTAAAGAAAACTAGCATTGGAAATCATGGAGCTTATCTGGGCCTGTTTGACTTGCTGACTTGTCTCCAAAATTTTGGAGACCAGTGATGATCAATCTGTTGGCTGAGTCTCCAATAAAAATTTATACTCACCTTATATAAGTTTCATAAGAGTTTTTAGATAGAGAATTTCTTAGGTTGGTTGGTATCTCAGCCCACTTAACGCTTTCTATAGCTGCAGTTAACCCAAATAATGGTTCATAATCATGCTCGTCAGCTCAGTTGGGCAAATGTTTGTAGATGTAGAAAGAACTCGTTTTATCTCTGTAATCACCTACCTCTAGAATGATCTGACCTCTCAGGCACAATTTGACCTTCGTTATCGTGGTGCCGTTAAGCCCTCATTAAACAAACAAACTGTAATCAAATGTTTATTAAAGAAAACATTGTTGCTGTTATCTTCTGAAACACCTGTAGACGTGTCACCTTTGCAATTATAGGTTCGGAATATTCTCGCTGTTTGTCAGTTTCTGCCAAATTGGGCTTAGAAACAAACTAAGGGTGACAGATTTCCAACATTTGGAACATTCCTTAAAGGATACCCTGGAGCTTATATAAAGCAATTACTAATTCAAGTTTTAAATAATTGAGTGAAGATGCATCATCTGCCTTTGGGGCATAAGCCTTTATGTCTAGAGATTCATTTTGGATTGTATGCAAAGGTGTAGGGAAAAGGTTATCTCTTGTGTGTGTGTGTGGGGGGAACAAGGAAACAAACAAATTTCCTGGCTAAGTTGCTGCTCATCAGAAATTCTCATGTTATAAGATCACCCTTCTGAAGTTTCCATTTTCCCCCAGAGTAGTTTTCCTTTAATTTGACCAAAATTGTTTGATTTTGTTCAAATAATTCCCTCATTTTACCTCCTAACCAGGATAAAAGCATGCAATCAGGAAGGATTAATCCCTCAGGACAATTCATCCCAGGTCCCTATGTCTACAGCAGCTTTATTGTATATGAACAGCAGATTTCTTTGTAAAGTGCTTAGAAAATTGATCTACATATTATTGGAGCAATATTTAAATACTTAACACTGTTATTGTAAAATTTAGTGTTAATAGAGTTTTCCAAAATTGCTCAAAAGTTTGTTGGAAAGTCAAATCTTCCCAAAAGACGACATGAAAAATAGTCATTTCATTACCAAAGTTATGAGCTGGTAAGACTTCAAAACATTCGGGACAAAAGTCTTTCTAAAATTGCTACCTACTGTAGCTCCCTGCTACCTACTTACTGTAGCTTCCTCTCAAAAACTTACGTATTAAAGATGTTTACATTAAAGAAGCTGTCATTCAGTTTTATAGTGCTTCCATAAGACTTACTGTAGAGGTTTCAATGTACTTTGTAGTAATACACGATTATTCATATACTTGAAAGCAGTACTAAAGAAGTATTCTAAATTTATAAACTATTTATAGTATTCCTTCTTTTTTACCATGTGATTAAATGCAAGCATGTGGTCTGCTTTAGTTCTTTGAAGGGAGCTGGTAGCTGTAACACATTTACAACTTATTCCTTAACAGAATATGTGCATGATCAAAAGTCTTTCAGAATTAGCCTTTCTAGAAACTTAAAAGTATTCCAAAGTAATAACAAGTATAAATAAGGTGTAATTTCAAGTTTGAGTCGAGTTACATAAATGTGTCGGACATACAATGAAATGGATTTTCTTGTAGGTGAAAGCATCTCATATTTTGTGCCTTGAGGCATGAAGATTTCTTTTCTTAGATGCATTCAGCCAGAAGGAAGGGGTGAATTTTTTTCTGATATTCAATTCATTCAAAATACAAATGAAAAATAATTAAATATACATTTCTGTAATTTATTTCAACAACTTTTTGTGCAGGACTTTTAAGAGTTATAATTTTTCTGGATGTTGGCACTGTGTAAGTTCCATTACTATGAAAGGTGTCTGTCTATGTTAACAATCGGATCCACAACATCAGGTTTAAGGATCTGCACCATCCAATATAAGGACTGACACCATTTAGTTTAAGGATGACTCTATTTGGTTTAAGGATTGACACCATTTGGTTTAAGGATTGATACCATTCGGTTTAAGGATTGACACAATTCGGTTTAAGGATTGACACCATTTAGTTTAAGGATTGACACCATTCGATTTAAGAATTGACACCATTCTGTTTATGGATTGACACTATTGGGTTTAAGGATTGATACCATTTGGTTTAAGGTTTGACATTATTCGGTTTAAGGATGGACACCATTCCGTTTAAGGATTGACACCATTCGGTTTAAGGATTGACACCATTCGGTTTAAGGATTGACACCATTCGGTTTGAGAATTGACACCATTCGGTTTAAGGATTGACACATTTTGGTTTAAGGATTGACACCATTCAGTTTAAGGATTGACACAATTCCGTTTAAGGATTGACACAATTCGGTTTAAGGATTGACACAATTCGGTTTAAGGATTGACACCATTCGGTTTAAGGATTGACACAATTCGGTTTAAGGATTGACACAATTCGGTTTAAAGATTGACACCATTCCATTTGAGGATGACTCCATTCAGTTTAAGGATTGACACCATTAGGTTTGGGAATGACACCATTTAGTTTAATGATTTACACCATTTGGTTTAAGGATTGACACCATTCCCTTTGAGAATTGACACAATTTGATTGACACAATTCGGTTTTGACAATTCGGTTTGGTCTCAAGGATTGACACCATTCGGTTTAAGGATTGACACAATTCAGGTTTAAGGATTGACACCATTCGGTTTAAGGATTGACACATTTTGGTTTTAAGGATTGACAATTCTGTCCATTTTATTCGATTTAAGGATTGACACCATACGGTTTGATGATTGACAATTCGGTTTTTTGACACAATTCGGTTTAAAGATTGACACCATTCCATTTGAGGATTGACATTCGGTTTAAGGATTAACACCATTCAGTTTAAGGATTGACACACTGGTATAAGGTTTGACACCATTCGATTTAAGGATTGACACCATTCGGTTTAAGGATTGACACATTCAGTTTAAGGATTGACACCATTCAGTTTAAGGATTGACACAATTCGGTTTAAGGATTGACACTATTCAATTTTGACATTGACAGTTTAAGGATTGACACCATTGGGTTTGGATTGACTCCATTTTGACTCCATATGGTTTAAGGATTGACTCCATTTTGACACCATTTTGACACAATTTGGTTTGACACCATTTTGACACAATTCAGTTTAAGGATGGACACCATCTAGTTTAAAGATGGGCATCATTCAGTTGAGGATTGACACCATTTTGACACAATTCAGTTGAAGGATGGACACCATTCGGTTTAAAGATTGACACCAATCGGTTTAAGAATTGACACAATATGGTTTAAGGATCTACATCTGTACAATCTAGTATATGATCTGAAGCATAATTTATCTTGTAACTTAAGTTATGACTTTGTCTCTCTTGGTGTCGTCAGCCATGAATAAACCAAGAAAAACCTTGACTTGAACCGTTGGATGTTAATACATGGATCCACTTTATTTTATGGGTGCACCCAGGGCTGAGGCTTTCTCAAAATTATGAGGGGCAAATTTGGAGAAAACTGAGCCATGTCTGTGGGGTACGAGAAAAGAACCAGCTCTGTAGCCAGGATTTTTTCTCAAAGAGAGACATTGAAACTTTAAGATGGTGCAATTAAGACAGGCTCCATTTTCCATTGTTTTTGTTTTGTCGTAAATTGATAAAATAATGTTAAGGAAGTTCTTTATATTAAGTCTATTGGGTGGGTATCTAAGTTTGAGAGGTTTAACTACATTTTGTAGTAATACACGATTATTCATATACTTGAAAGCAGTACTAAAGAAGTATTCTTGATTTATAAACTATGTATATATAATGTTCTTTTATTTTCACTGTGTGAATAAATGCAAGCATGTGGTCTGCTTTAGTTCTTTGAAGGGAGCTGGCAGCTGTAACATGTTTAAAACTTATTCCTTAACAGAATATGTGCATGATCGAAAAGTCTTTCAGAATTAGCCTTTCTAGAAACGTAAAAGTATTCAAAAGTAATTACAAGTATTAATAAGGTTTATAAAAAAAATGATAGAGTATTTGCATTGTCATGACCGGTGCATTAAATCCCTGTAATAATACACGACCTTGAGTATCTTAGTTTAGTCCATTTTTACAACAGGTGAATTTCTTAACAAGCGAAAAAATGTATTTAAGCTTTTCCCTTGTTTTTCGTTCTCCCCTCACCGTGCACCATATCCTCCTTGCCTGCCCCCATCAACCTCCCCAGAGCTTCCGTCACCCCTCACAACTCCATAGCCGAGCTCTTCCAGAATAACTCCCCAAATAAAATGATCACCTTTCTTCACCTCTACAGCCATATTTAATCATCCTCCCCATCCCCTACCTATCTACCTACCGGTTATCATACCTGTCTACAAACCACGAGGCCCCGGGTTCAATCCTGGGGTGGGTAGACACGCCTTACTTTCATTGACTTGGTTGTCGATGTTATGTCTTTTTTAACAGCATTTGTACTGTCCCTGCACTTCCTTGTGTGTTCAACTCTCTCTCTCTCCTCTCCCCTACCTACTTTCACCCCAGCTTCGGTCCCAGCTTCCTGGCTAGCCCCCTTCTTCTATCAAATTTCTATCATCTTTTTACCAACGTCTGGAATGATCTAACCTCTTGGGCACAATTTGACCCTTGTTGTCGCGGTGCCGTTAACAGACCTGCCAACTATACGATTTTGCCATATTTAATACAGGAAAATGTTGAGAAAAAGATTGTACATTTTTTGGCACCAGAATACAGTACGTTTGTTTGTTTTTTATTTTTACTCATACTTTTTACGCTCGGTTGGCGTTCATGTCCTCTTGAAGGATTTTTGCTGACTTAACCGATTCAGATTCAGAATACGATTTATAACCATTTGCGGCTGCCGCCAAAAAGTGTAGACTACAAGTTAATTATGCATAAGGCAACCTACCTGCAACAGAGTTCCGATCAAGTTTAAGTACTCCAGTTCTATCAGACTGTTTAAGTAGCAAGATCTTTTGGCAAGCAGCAGGGATTCCATCCCATCAACATACATTAAAAAATGAAGCACTCCAGAAATGCAAAAAGGCTAACTGCCGCATACAATAAGAGAAACTGAAAGTACAGTGGTAATTTTTTTTCTGCCACAGTAAACCTTTGTTTTGTACATTTTGTTTGAACAGTACAATTTTTTTTTATCAAAAATACAACTTTTGTAGTTCCAGAATACAGTTTGGTGATCCTAGAGGTTGGCAGGTCTGTTGTTAAGTCTTCATCTAACAAACTTTTTATTCTTTTTTGTTGTTTTTTGTTCATGTTAAACAATCCGACACAGAAATGTTATAAAAAGATTCATGTTTTGACATAGTGTTTATGTGCTTATTTCATGCAAGGTTTAAGGGACTTTACACTCATGAATGGCGCTTCTACAGTCCGGTTATTCTACTTTGGTCAAAGTCGTTTGCCCCGTGTATTAAATATGCATATGAAATACCCCTCCTCAACATTTATCTATAATTAATGCGTTTCCAGCGTTACCGGCACGGCGGCGTTGTTCACTTTTTCAAATGTATTAATGGGATGATACCTTTCCATACACTTAACAAGTTTATGTACAGCATCTGGAACAGTTAGTTGTTGGTGCTATGTAAGTTTTATTATTATAAGTTAACAGTAGTAGGATCCAGACGATCTGGTAAAGGGATGTGCACCATCCGTTAGAAGGATTATTAGAAGGTTTATATAGTGAAACTTGGATCTGTATCATTTTAAATATATCCATCATCTTCAATAGCCAAAACTCTGGAAAGATATTTACAGTACTACTGTATATCAACATTTTGAGATATCTGCTTTTTCAAATTAAATTAGCTGTTTGACTCAAAAGTTGAAATGTTTTATGAATAAATAAAACTTCGTAAAGTGTCCTTACATTTAAGTTCTTTGTCTCAAATATAAGCTAAAATTTTGTTAATCATTCTGTTTTTGTTTACTGGATGGAGCAAAGTTGAATAACCCCATGTCCCACCTCCTCCCTGAACTCCTATCGCCCCCCTCTGCAGGAAAAGAATTCTTTTCTTCTGGATATCCAGCCATGTTGGCATCCCCGGCAATGACAGAGCTGATTCAATCGCTAAGCTTGCCCTTAACCTCTCCTCTCCCAAAACGCTTTCTGACATCAAACCACTTATCGCTTCTATTGTTCATAATTGCTGGCAAATCTCATGGGACTCTCAAATTAACAACAAACTCCACGACATTCAGCCCACCATTCCGACCAAACCCACCATCTACAATCTCTCCTGATCGACAACGTCTACATTACCCGCCTTAGAATAGGTCACACCCACCTCACTCACTCCCACCTCCTTACTGGCTACCCCCACCCCTCTGCAACAATTGCCATTTCCCCTTCTCAGTCCACCATATCCTCCTCCATGCCTGCCCCTGTACAACATTCTCAGTGCTTCCTTCATAAGTCCATAGCAGAGTTCTTCCAGAAAAACCCTCCAGAAAAAATTATCTCCTTTCTTCATCATGCCTTCCTCTACAACCATATTTAGTCCTCCTCTCCCACCCATTTTTACCTACTTTTGCCTTTTTTTACACCCCTGCACTTCCTCTGTCGATCTCACTTCCTGGCTCTTACCCCCCTGTACTTCTCTCATACTCCTATTTTTTCTTCTTCCTACTTCTGAAATGATCTAACCTCTCGGGCACAATTTGACCCTTGCTGTCGTGGTGCTGTTAATAAGCCTTCATTAAACAAACAAACATATTCTTTAGTTAATAATATTGAATTATAATTGTATGATAAAGTAAGAAAAATGCAATTTGTGTGATATTTAGGAATCAAAGCTAAAAATTGAAATGAAATGTTCACTTTCAACTAGAACAGTAATTGAAACCCACATATGACCCGGTCAATTATAAAAATGGCATCTCACACTTAAGTCCCACATGGCATCCCATGTCTAACATGGCATCCCACCCCATGTCACACATGACATCCCATCCCATGTCACACATGGCATTCCACCATATCTCCCACATGGCATCTCACCCCATGTCCCACATGACATCCCATCCCTTGTCCCATGTGGCATTCCACCATATGTCCAACATGGCATCGCATCCTATGACCCACATGGCATCCCACCCTATGTCCCACATGGATCCCATCCCACATGCCTTGTCCCACATGGCATTCCACCATACAGTATATCTCACATGGCATACCACCATATGTCCCACATGGCATCCCACCCTATGTCCCATATGGATCCATCATAGATGTATGTCCCACATTAATCCAACCATATGTACAACATGACATCTCTCCCTATGTCCCACATGGCATCCCTCCCTGTGTCCCACATAGCATCTCTCCATCCCCCATGGTATCTCTCCCTATGTCATCACACCTTATGTCCCGCATCAGTAGCTTCCCACCTGTCCCACATGGAATCCCACCTTATGTCCCACATGGTATCCTCCAAATGTCATCCTACTTTATGTCCCACATGGCATCGCAGCCCATGGCCTCCTACCATATGTCCCACATGGCCTCCTACCCTATGTCACACATGGCATTCCAACCTATGTCACACTCTTGTTACTCGTGGTATTCCACCTCAAGTCCCATATGGCGTTCCACCCTGTTTCACATGGCATCCCACCCAATGTCCCACAGGCTCCATGAGAAGTCCCATCTAGCTATCACAGTCCCTGATTAAGCATACTATGTATGAAAGTGTCAGTTCATAGAATAAGTTATATGCAAATGACTTGTTGAAATGGGGTGGGACCCCATGTCCCACATGTCCCACATGAAATCCCATGGCATTCCACTATATATCCTACATGGCATTCTACCCTGTTCCACATGGCATCCCATCCCATGTTCCACATGGCATCCCACCCCATGTCCCACATGGCATCCCACCCCATGTCCCACATGACGTCCCATAGGCTCCATAAAAAGTCTCATCCTAGCTATCACAGTCCCTGATTGAGCATACTATGTATGAAAGTGTCAGTTCATATAACTTAAATGCAAATGAAATGTTGAATAAGAAAAAAAGGCAGAGTCAAATAATTATGCCTAATATTACGCTTGGTGTATACCACATGGTATATATTATATCATATGGCCCCCTATCCATGTCCCACATGGCATCCCTCCCTATGTCCATATGCAGTCACATCCTGTCACACTCCCTGACTGAGCATACTAAATAAAAAAAAGTCTGGTCAGTTCAGACACTGTAGCAACTTTATGCAAATGACCTCAATAATAAAGGCGGAGTTTTATAATCATGCCTGATACAACCGTTCAATTTGTGCCCAAATATTTTTTTAAAGGATTTTAAATCTCCAGTGCTACGAGAGAGACGCTTGAGGATTTCTAAAGAATTTTGGAAAATTATATCATTTTACAGTTATCTTCTAAGGAATTATCAAATGTGTTGTAGACTTTTAGGAAACTAGTCTTCAATCTGTCTTAAGTGTCTCTGAAAAACTAACATTTTGTAGGGAAATTAAAACCTTTCATAACTCTGAAGAAAATTTTAACATTTTCTGAGGAATTCTCAAAAAACTTTTAACATTTCTAAAGAAATCTCAGGAAAAACTGTGGATGGCCAGACAGCTGGATGAAATCGCCATTACATAGGTTCGCAGTATCCTTCGCATGCTCACCAAAAACATGTAAACAAGTCAAAGTGAATTTTCTTTAGATAATGTTGCAAAGATTGCAAAATCTAATCTACAAATTGCAAAATCTACACTACAAATTGGAAATGCAGTGATAAAAATTGTATTTCTTTGTTGTTTATCTCAGAGAGATGTAATGTCTGCACTATGAACTAAATATTCATTTTATAATTCTTAGAACAAACTTTCTTGTTTATCAAATAATTTTATAAAAATTAGGCCTCCAGAGATTATTTCAGGAGAACTACTACTGTATGTATATCATGAATTTAAACTACCTTTTTCTATAGAGCTGTAACATATTTGGTTGCTCTATGGTTGATCAAAAAAATAATACACAGAGACTAAAGAAATGTTTGAAGTTTTAATTTATTTCTTTCAAATGAAAATGCATGCACCTACCATCTGGAAATGATTCAGAAATTTTACAGGTAGTCAGGGATGCAAATCCCCCCTCTCCCCCTTGCAATCTGCCCACCCAGTACTCATCTCTATCCACACTGAAAGGCACCCTTAATTTCTGAAGTAATAAAAGTCAGTGAAAGCAGCTGGCAGCCCAAAAGTGAGAGGGTATTTTTTTGGAGTCTCAAGAATATTCAAACATACATTTTGTGCACTGAAAACATTTGATACAAATGTTCAAATTATTCATAATCATTTCTTACAAATATCTAAATAATTTTTAAGAAACATAAGTATTAAAACTATTCCTAGCTTTGCTATTTAAAAATGCCCATGACGCCATCACTTTTAAACTGACAAAGCTCCTATAGAGGGATTTCATCACGTACCTAACTCATTTGGAAGCCTTTTTGCAGGGGAAGCGCCATTGCGTTTCACGCGTCTTCACACAGCTCAATCAACATCACACGTACAACAAACATACTGAATGCTAACCTACCTACCAGTTTAGCAAATTTTACTAATTGCATTTATTTTTTGGGTCGCTTCCGATTTTACTTTATATTTTCCTTCAGTTTGATATATTCATACAATGAGTAACTTTTCACGTAAACGCCATCTGTTTGTTCGTTATACACAGACAAAGCCTACATACCTGATATAAAGTGCTCACTGCAAATCCTAGTGTGAACCATATAGGTTAAAAGCTGTTGCGTCACACAGCAGAAACCCACTTTGAAGGTCAATCAGGATTAGATGGAAATCGAAAAAAAGTATTTTTATTCCTCGGCACACGTCTATTAGTGCAACCAATAGCACAGCAAGATTCCGGCATAATTATCTGACAAAAATTGGGTCTTCTATAACAACATGCAAACTTTTGAAAGTCTATTTAAGTATACAGCAGACGACAGTGTTCTTGCCCGACAAAATGGTGATGTAAACAAAGTCACGTGATCTCATGACATCAGCTGAAACATCCTTATAAGAAATTGAAAACGTTTTGTGGCTTTGATGTAATAAATATTTCTTTTATAATAATTACGAGTATAACACTAATTCAAAACTGTCCCAATGTATTATTCTGAGGTCCATAGAATATACACATATGCTTCTCTTGAACACAATCTCTGAAAAGTGAACTCGCCATTCGTCCCTGTTTTGACATAGTGACGAATGGTGCAAAAGTAGTTTTTGTTTTGACACAGTGACAAATGTGTAATTAACATTAATTGCAAATTAATAGGCTTTACAAATAACTGCTTTTTGTGTTTGTTTCATTTATCGATTATTTACAATTGAAATAATTTATCCGTTATAGAGAACGAGGAAAATAATAATATAAATCATACGTAGTAATATGCATTTAAACACATTTGCCACTGTCAAACGAAAAAAAAGAAGCTTTTCCAGTCAACTCTATATTCGTCACTATGTCAAAACAGGGATGAATTAAAAGTGTATTGAGGCATAGCAATTTCTACATAGATCAAAAGAGTTTTATCTGAGCAAGTCAGTTTTCGAGTTCCGTCTAAATAGTTTGATGAGTTTTATGCAAGGTTTGTTATGTACTGTATGATAGAGTGAACAGTTCAAAATCTTTATCAACTCTCTCAAAATTTAAGAATGAAAAATTCAATATGCAGTAAAATAGTCAAGGTAGAACAGAACTAATTAGATATTACTGCACCAGCCCAAAATAAACCCCCAGAGAAAAGGATCTAAAAATATTTTAAGAGTCCGGAAGCTGAGAAGATCAAAATTTTAGGAATGGTGGAAAATGGATGGGTCTTGATTATGCATATCCAACCTTGATGAGATCATTCATTTGGTGAGTGTGTACAACACCTCTTTATTTCAGCATAAAAAAAGGCTTAAAACCTCCTATGACCCCTATTGAAAGATATTATAAAGTGCTGTTCAGAAAACATCACGAAATATCCTAAATCTTTGGGTTCTGGTACAAAAAGGACCCTGAACTTGACTCTTTTATCATAGGTTTCAATGAGACAGCTAACAGTTCCTTGCTACCTCAATTCTTTGGCTACTTTCTTGGTTGTTAATAGTTTTGGAGCAATGTAGTTATTGTCGCCTCTCCTATTCTTACACCTTTTGAATTGACCCAATCTGGTCAATGTTTTTACACCTTTAAGTTTGACCCAATCTGGTCGATGTTTTTACACCTTTAGGTTTGACCCAATCTGGTCAATGCTTTTACACCTTTAAGTTTGACCCAATCTGGTCAATGTTTTTACACCTTTAAGTTTGACCCAATCTGGTCAATGTTTTTACACCTTTTTATTTGACCCAAACTGGTCAATGTTTTTACACCTTTCAATTTGACCCAATCTGGTCAATGTTTTTACACCTTTAAGTTTGACCCAATCTAGTCAATGTTTTTACACCTTTAAGTTTGACCCAATCTGGTCAATGTTTTTACACCCTTAAGTTCGGCCCAATCTGGTCAATGTTTTTACACCTTCAAGAATGACCCAATCTGGTCAATGTTTTTACACCTTTTAATTTAACCCAATCTGGTCAATGTTTTAACACCTTTTAATTTGACCCAATCTGGTCAATGTTTTTACACCTTTAAGTTTGACCCAATCTAGTCACTGTTTTTACACCTCTTAGTTTGACCAATCTGGTCAATGTTTTAGGCTATAACTTCTTTTTTCCATGAAATGATGACATCAGCACATGCACAAACTCTAGCCTGCCTTCCAGACTTAGTCTTGTTTCACAAATTGCTGCAAAATGGAACAATTTTACAAGATTTTGATAAATCATTTTGCTACTTTGATGGTTTAAAGCAATTGGTTAATGTTGCCTCTTATGACCTATTAAGTATGAGCTAATATGGACATTGCTTTCAATGTATACTGTTATTTTCTTTTGTTCTGCAACATGATGACATCGGTTCACTAGTACCTTCCAGACTTGGTCTTGGTTCACAAACTTGCCTTTCCAGTTTGACCTTGACTCACTTGGCTGTCAGTCTTCAGCATTTTGGTCCTTGAGATATCCACACTAGAAAGAATTGTGGAGATTTAAAACCCTTTTTATTCTGTGCCATTCATGCTGGGTACCATTTTGAATTCCACCACGAGTGCTGCATTGTGTCCTTGAGCAAGACACTTTACATGCTCCAGTCCACTCAGATATAAAATGAGTACCAGCATTGCTGGGCAGTTAACCTGCAATGGACTGATGACCTATCAACGGGGAGTCATGTATTCTCACTTCTGCACAGAAACCGGGGAAGGCCCATCCCCGGGGATGGGCTGGATTATGGATGTAGCTTTTCACTGCTCAGCAGTCACCTTCGTTGTTCACATGAGGTTTTTACTCAGTATAACAGTGTGGTCAACTCCACATGCTACATCTGTCACTTCACCAGGAACACAAACCTGCAAATGAAAGAAAAGTAAGAATTTACATGCCTAAACAGATCCACAGGGGGGGCCCAGATCTACAGAGTGGTCCAGATCCCCCTTTTCAGTTAAAACAGATCCCACTTTTTGATTTTATATTAATTTAATTTTGTTTATGCATTGAAAATATTTCTTTTCAATTTTCATTTCAAATTTACAGTTACTTCACTGACTTAATACTCTCATTATATATCTAAATGGCTGACCCTAACAGCACAATTAGGTTGGGCCCACGCTGTCAAACTTGGCAGAAAGTTGGGTCAACGTTGGATGATTGTACTATACCCAAAAATCTACTTGCATACGTCGGCTCAATGTTGACAACATTTTATTACAAATACAATTTTTTGCCAATGGTTGCCAACAATTGGCTAACGTTGGCCCAATGGTGTGGGCAATCTGAAGACTTACAAAATCCTTGAAAATCTATTAATTAAATACACAGAGACTGTTGAGGAATATGAAGTAATTACTAGTCTTATTCCAGTCATTTCTACCTAAACTAACTGCAAATTAAACTATTACTAGTCTTACTCCAGTCATTTCTACCTGAATCTAAATGCAATTTAAGCTATTACTAGTCTTACCCCAGTCATTTCTACCTAAATCCGTCTGCAATTTAAACTTACTAGTCTTATTCCAGTCATTTCTACCTAAATCTAACTGCACTTTAAACTATTACTAGTCTAACCCCAGTCATTTCTACCTGAATCTAACTGCAATTTAAACTATTATTAGTCTTACCCCAGTCATTTCTACCTAAATCTAACTGCAATATAAACTATTACTAGTATTACTCCAGTCATTTCTACCTAAATCTAACTGCAATTTAAACTATTACTAGTATTACCCCAGTCATTTCTTCCCGAATCTAACTGCAATTTGAACTATTACTAGTCTTACTCCAGTCATTTCTACCTGAATCTATCTGCAATTTAAACTATTACTAGTCTAACTCCAGTCATTTCTACCTAAATCTAACTAAAATTTAAACTTGAATATCCACACCTGAATAAACTTGAATATCTATTAAACAGAATCGGACAGAATACAATTCAATACATTTTAAAACCCTTGTTTTCACTATTTTGTTTTAAAAAACATGCCTGGCCACGCATTTTATTGTAATAAATTAATAAGAAACAAAATTCCTACCCTCAGAGGAAAGAACTGGGGAGAGAGAGAGCTCAGTCCTAAACATCCGCTTCCGTTAGCACCCCAAGTATACAGGTCTCCAACATCTGTACAGAAGAGAATGGGTGGGCTGGTTGGTAGACACCACAACAACAATGGTCAAGTTGTACCAGAGAGATTAAATCATATCAGAATAGAGGCACAAAATTGATAGTGTGCTGTTGGGGAGAAGGGTATTAGATGGAGGTCAGATGTTGTTGCAGTCGTTAATTTGATGAAGGGAAAAGATCGTTTTGGGGGTGGATTAACATGGAAGAAATCAATGATGGTATTGGAGAGTTCATGGGTGCACTGTGGGAGGGTGAGAAGAGAATGGGCTGTTAAACATCCACTTCCATTAACACCCCAAGGAAACAGGTCTCCAACATCTACACAGAAGAGCTAGGGTTACTACCATTTGAATATCTTCATACAAGATAAATAGCTGTTTGTTTGTTTGTTTAATGAGGTCTTAACGGCACCACGACAACGAGGGTCAAATTGTGCCTGAGAGGTCAGATCATTCTAGCGGTAGGAATGAAAGGAAATAGGGAAAGAATGAGAGAAATTCAAGAAAAAAAGTCAGAAAGCTGTGATCGAGAGAGGAGGTGCAAGGGTGAAACAAAAACAAAGTAGAGAGGGGGTGGAAGAGGAGAATTAATTATGGTTGTAGAGGAAAGCATGATGAACGAAGGAGATAATTTTATCCGGAGGATTTTTCTGGAAGAACTCAGCAATTGAGTTGTGGGGAGCGAGGGAAGCTCTGGGAAGCTTGTACAGGGGGCAAGCAAGGAGAACATGATGGATTGTGAGGGTGCAGTGGCAATTGTTACAGAGGGGTTGGGGGGGAACCAATAAGGGGTGGGAGTGAGTGAGGTGGGTGTGACCAATTCTAAGATGGGTAATATGAACGTTTTAGATACGAGAAAGGTTGTTGATGGTGGATTTGATCTGAATTGTGGGCTGGATGACATGGAGTTTGTTTTCAATTTGGGAGTTCCATGAGGTTTGCCAGAGGTCACGAACAAGGGAAGCGATAAGCGGTTTGATGTCAGAGAGGGCTTTGGGAAAAAAGGTAGGGAGGAGGTTGAGGGCAAGCTTAGCGGCTGCATCAGCCCTGTCATTGCCAGGGATGCCAACATGGCTGGGTATCCAGACGAAAAAAACACTTTTCCTGCAGAGGGTGGGAGGAAGGAGTTTCCGGAGGACGGGTGGCAAGTGAGGATATCCTATTTAAGATTGAGTAAAGAAGTAAGAACAGCCTTCGAGTCGGAGAAAATGGCAAAGTGGCTGAGAGGAGAGTACTCAATCAAGTTGAGGGCGAGGAGAATGGCCTTAGCCTCGGCTGAAAAGATGGATGAGTAGTCAGAAAGTCTGCTACTGAGGGTAATGCCTTGGATGACGGCAGCAGCAGCTGTCTTGTTGCCTTCCTTGACACCATCAGTATAGATGGAGGTGTAATTTGAGAGTTGGTCTTTAATTTGGTTGTGGAGATTGATGAAGAGGTTAGGGTGGGTTTGAGTTTTGTGATGAGTGGAGAGGTTTAGGTGGGCAGAAGGGAGGGGGTGGCCCAAGGAGGAAAAGTGGGCCAGGAGTAGGTGCCAAGAGTGGCGGGGTTGATGTCGAGATGGAAGAGGTCTGATTTAATGCGTAAGCTGAAGGAAGGAGATAGGGTTTTTGTCCTATCAAAGAGGGTGGAGAAATTGGGGTACCTAATGAGGTTGTAAACATGGTTATGGGTGTTGGTGAGGACTCTAAAAGCATAGGAGAGGCTAAGCTATCTACATCTAAGTTTGGACTTAGTTTAAAGATATATAGACAGGTAGAGACTTTTTACCATGATGAAATAACCATCCTTACGAGGAATGGTCCATCAATCATTCATGGGTTTTGCACAAAGTCCTCCGAAGCATATAATGTATATTTTTATTTAGGCTCCACCAAGGACTAATCTGATTCACATCATTGAACAGCAGTTATGTGGCTTGATCCCCAGATGAATGACCTATTGTGTACAGTGTAACAGTAGCTGGTTGCTAACAAGTGAACTGTGAATAGACAATGAAGATGTTGTCAGTTAAGAAGGTATAGATACCCCTGTATTGTGTATGGTGTAACAATAGCTGGTTGCTAGTCAATGAATTGTGAAGAGTCTCTCGGGTTGAATGGTGTGGATTACCCCTGATTTTGAGAAAATGGGGAGTGTCGGGTTGGAGGGGTCTAAGGGTCAAAAATTCTTAATGACCGAGACTGAAACAGCATTTAATTCTGAGCAAAACAATCTTCAAAGTTACAATAGCACTTATAGTTTTCAACTTATGACAAAGTTTGTGACATTTTTCAGCGTGTAATTTTTATATTTTACCTTAATTTCAAATATCAAAGGTTCTCACATTGCATTTTAGTGTTCAATATATGTCAAGGTTATAGTCAAATTTAATTTCCTATTCACTGTAACCAACTTTCCCATTCAAAATATTTTGAAAGACCAAAAACCAATGAGCAATTTTCTAGTTTGTCCTATTCTGAAGTCACAAAATATTCATGCACATTTCATGCTAATTAGGAATCTAAGTTTTAAAATGCTGTAAAATTTTTAACTGCTTATGATTCAACTTTTTGCTACCTAGTAATATACTTTTAAAATTTTGTCAACTTTCAAAAAGCACAAAACATTAATCACCTGTGACAGCTGCAAAATGGTGAAGTCCACACCTGACCTTTGACACCTTAACATCAGGGTTCAGCTCTGTTCTTCCAAAGAGTACTGATGGGATGTGTTGTGGGTGTGTACTGTCTGCTAGCTTTGGTCCTTTACCCAGAATGCCATATCCCCAGGTGAACACCTCGCCTTCATCTAACAACAAAACAGTCAATAATTAGCATATATTAGCATATACAGACCTCCGTGGGTAGTGCTTTGTCCTCTCACCCGCACATCCCGGGTCCATATCCCGGTGGGTGTGCAACCAATGAGTTCACAACTGGTTATCAAAGGCTGTGGTCGTCTTGATATAATGTCCAGCACTGGATGCTTTCGGGACGTTAAACCTTGCTATGCTATGCTATCAACACTCTGTAAGAGTGCATACCTCATTAACCATACCCAATTATAATCTACCTCAGAAATCCAAGACCCACCAGGCTTCATCCCCAAAGAAAGAATTTTAATCTATATTGCTCATTTGCATCTAAACACTTCAGGATCATATACCCTGTGATTGATTTCTTCCAAGGTTGTATCATTATTTTCACTTTTATTTTAGACTCATTATTCATTGTTTGAGTTCCTTTCAGGCAAGATTCACAATCCAACATATTCCTTTCATACCAAGTAACCATTTGTTCTGATTTTCTTTGGTACCAAAAACAACTTGACTTGTTTCTTTTGAGTCCAGAAAATTGATTAGTTTGTTTCCTTTTAGGGCATGAATTCATTGTTCACCACATTTTATTAGAGAGTACCAACTGAGTCTTGACAGATTTCACTCTAAAACATCCCCTCAATTCCTGCCCTTCCCCTGTTCCAATAAGTCCCAAATTTAAAATAAGCAGTAAAAAAACCACACACCAAATTTAATCAAAAGCCAGTAACTACTTGAGATATGTTGAAGACAAACAAACAGACAGACAAACAAAATGCAGGCAGAAGTATACATGTAACCTCCTTCGTTAGCAGAGGAAAATCCAGTCACTATTTCTTGAGATTTTATTTCGCTTCATTTATTTATTTGTTTCATCACAACATTCAAATGATGATGATGATGTCGACGACGACGACAATGATGACAATGATGATGATGATGATGATAATGATGATGATGATGACAATAATGATGACAATGATAATGATAGTAATAATAATGATAATAATAATAATAATGATAATAATAATAATAATGATGACAATGATAATGATATTGATAATAATGATAATAATAATAATAATGATAATAATGATGATGATGATGATGACAATGATAATGATATTAATATTAATGATAATAATAATAATAATAATGATAATAATAATAATAATGATGATGATGATGATGATATTAATGATAATAATAATGATAATAATAATGATAACAATGATAATGATATTGATAATAATAATGATAATGATAATAATAATAATAATCATAATAATAATAATGATAACAATGATAATGATATAGATAATAATGATAATAATAATAATAATGATGATAATAATAATAATAATAATGATAATGATGATGATGATGATGATGATGATGATGATGATGATGATGATGATGATGATAATAATAATGATGATAGTAATAATGATGATAGTAATAATAATAAACCTTAATGGCTTAACGAGTAGAGCACTCCTTTTAGTATCGAGATGATAAGACTAAATTTACTATAACTATATAAATACGTGTCTCTAAACAACAGTAGAGAGAAAACAAAATAAGGAGAGAGAAAAAACCCATACCGTGACCCCCACCCTAACCAACCCACTCCACCCTAACCATCTCACCACACCCCCACCAACCCACCACTCCACCCTAACCATCCCACCACACCCCCACCCACCCACCGATGGATAATAAGTAAGTTACATGAAAAGAGTACAATAATATTGGTATTAGATATATTGATCACAAATAAACAGTGAAAAACATAACCTCCATCCAACTTTGCTGTCACAAGTAATTAGGGCTGCCATCTATCATTATCTTCTTTTACGGTAAACAGCCGTTTGTCTATCCCGTTTAACATTTATATGGCTGATGATGTCATAGAATTTTAGGAAATTGATAACATTTGGTTCACTTTAACTCATTGAAGGAGATATAAAGTCTGACATAATCCTTATTTTCATATAATAGAATTAAAAATAACAAATCTTCTGACCAAGTTTCATAACTCCGAAGAAATCTAACATAATTTTTGTAATTATTAAAAACTTTAATGCTACTACTAACTAGAACCATGGGAGCTGCCATTTTGATTTTAAAACATGCAAATTATGATGTCATCAGCCCAGCAGGATGTTGGAATGCTTTGTATTTCTTTTATAATCTATCTCAAGTTTTCTAGCTCATGAAAAATTGTTTTCTTTTTGTAAGGGTCAAGAACATTTTTGTGTACACATGAAAATGTCAAAACATGCTATTAAAACTTTGTGTCAAATAAATGTTGAATAAAAACATAATATAAACTTATAAAGAAATACATTATACAAACTTATAAAGAAATACATTACATTCCTTAGTCTCTGTTGGGGAAATGTCATCATTCAGAAGATTTCAATACAGAATTAAACAAAATGGCAGCCTCCATGTGTTGATAAATAACTTGAGATAGGAATGAGATTTTGACTTGTTGTTTTAAGTAGTTGGTTTAGATTTTAATCCTCTATCATATGAAATAAGGATTATAATAGACTTTATGTCTCCTTTAAGTAGTAAGTAATCATTAAATGAAAGGAACATGTTTGAACAATTTAGTGAAGTTCTTTCAGTTATAATATGTTGTCTCCAAATGTCCATATTAGTTTTAAATTAATTTTCACTTCTTTTTGTCCCTTTGCGCTCTAAACCTTCAACCTACCATTCACAATTGCACAAATTGTTCCACCAGCTGCAACGGACGTTATTTTACCGCACGACTGGAACGGCAAATATCTCGGCTCACAAACCTGAGAAGGAGGAATAAGTACAGCAGAGCGTTATTTTGCAAGGAACAATACCAAAGAATTGCAAACACTAATGCACTTACAGCAATATTCCTATTAATAGGTTTTTACTTTTCTCTATATGATTGCTTTCAAATATGCTTAAAAACGCTCTGATTTAAGTTTATAAGAAAAGGATCCACAAGTGGGGAAATGAGGATATTTTGTAGATCAGTTCTTTGCAATAAAACAACCATTTTGTACAGCTGACATGGCTTGACCTGTGATAAAACAAAGTCATATCCGTTTAGGCTGTTCAGATGACCCAGCTACTCCAGCAAAAGGAGTCTTATGTATTTGCCATCGCTGGTCGCTCAAGTCCTCTACTGAACTTGAAGAATTCCTTGCCGTATTATTAATGTATGAGTGTTTGGACTGTAGCTCTGAAGGACTATCGACATCAACAAGATTACCTGTGACTTATTAAAGACCAGAACAGGTTTGAAATTTTGAAGGAAAAAAAAAAAAAATGTTTTCCTGATCACATTTTCTGATAGGAGAGCAGATCTAACCATTGAAGGAATTTTTCATATTTCTTTCCTTCAATCTTTGACACAGTGGGTGCCACATATCACCTCTCCTCTAATAAGCGCCAACCAACATTTTTTGACTAATAACGTAATTGATTAGATTAATTTGTAGACTTAAAATAAGTTTTGTTACATTCTTTGCTTATCTTGCATCTGACACTCACGATGTCTTTGTCGTGGTTATTGTGGGGCTAGTATAGTTTGTTTGTTGATGGCTTAACGGCACCACAACAACTAAGGTCAAACTGTGCCTGAGAGGTCAGATCATTCTAGAGGTAGGAAGTAAAGGAAACAGGGGGAGAATGAGAACAATTTAAGGACAAAAGGTCAAAAGCTGTGATCGTGAGGGGAGGTGCATGGTTGAAACAAAAACAAGCTCACACAATGCAGTTCGAATAGCACAATGTATACGTGGTCTGTAGCATGGGCGCTTACTAAAAAGCAACTTCGGGCCTAAAAAGTGGTACAATTCTATTTCCGTAAGTGCCCCAGGCACTTATTGTGTTGAATACAGTATGTCTTCTCTACTTGGACATTTAATGGTAGGTAATGATGCAATCCAAACTACAGTATTCAACAGATTAAAACAATTGACTTAAATACAAAAACATAGAGATATGCCCTTAAACATAACTAGTCCTATAAGTTAAGCCTCAGTCATGCTTACAAATGAAATCAGTGTTTGACTTTCTGCATTCATATATTTACCTGAGTTTCTTCAGTAACAGCACCAAGTTGGTTATATTCAGAATTCCCCCATCCAAACACATCTCCCTTCTCTGCAAAATTAAGGACAGAACATGAAGCATAACAAAATATTATTTACCATAGATTATACATATAGACAATTATTTTATTATGTAGCGATCAATTTTTAGATATGCCTCATAGAAGTGTTTTTACATTTCTAGGAATTTCATTCTTTTTGTTACTTACTATTAGCTTTTATTTGTTTTGTAAAGCACCGCTGAATATTCTTGCAAGTACTTTTCTATTTGCTTTTGTTTGTTTTGTAAAGCACTGCTGATTAATCTTGCAAGTACTTTTTTATTAGCTTTTGTTTGTTTTGTAAAGCACCGCTGATTAATCTTGCAAGTACTATTTCTATGGGCTCTAGCTTGTATTGTCAAGGACCGCTGATTAATCTTGCAAGTACTTTTCTATTAGCTTTTGTTTGTATTGTAAAGCACCGCTGATTATTCTTGCAAGTACTTTTCTATTAGCTTTTGTTTGTTTTGTAAAGCACTGCTGATTAATCTTGCAAGTACTTTTCTATTAGTTTTTGTTTGTTTTGTAAAGGACCGCTGATTAATCTTGCAAGTACTTTTCTATTAGCTTTTGTTTGTTTTGTAAAGCACCGCTGATTAATCTTGCAAGTACTATTTCTATTAGATTTTGCTTGTATTGTAAAGCACTGCTGATTAATCTTGGAAGTACTTTTCTATTAGCTTTTGTTTGTATTGTCAAGCACTGCTGATTAATCTTGCAAGTACTTTTCTATTAGCTTTTGTTTGTTTTGTAAAGCACCGCTGATTAATCTCGCAAGTACTTTTCTATTAGCTTTTGTTTGTTTTGTAAAGCACCGCTGATTAATCTCGCAAGTACTTTTCTATTAGCTTTTGTTTGTTTTGTAAAGCACCCGCTAATTAATCTTGCAAGTACTTTTTTATTAGCTTTTGTTTGTTTTGTAAAGCACTGCTAATTAATCTTGCAAGTACTATTTCTTGGGCTCTAGCTTGTATTGTCAAGGACTACTGATTAATCTCGCAAGTACTTTTCTATTAGCTTTTGTTTGTTTTGTAAAGCACCGCTGATTAATCTTGCAAGTACTTTTCTATTAGCTTTTGTTTGTTTTGTAAAGCACCCGCTAATTAATCTTGCAAGTACTTTTTTATTAGCTTTTGTTTGTTTTGTAAAGCACTGCTAATTAATCTTGCAAGTACTATTTCTATGGGCTCTAGCTTGTATTGTCAAAGACTGCTGATTAATCTCGCAAGTACTTTTCTATTAGCTTTTGTTTGTATTGTAAAGCACTGCTGATTAATCTTGCAAGTACTTTTCTATTAGCTTTTGTTTGTATTGTAAAGCACCGCTGATTAATCTTGCAAGTACTTTTCTATTAGCTTTTGTTTGTTTTGTAAAGCACCGCTGATTAATCTTGCAAGTACTATTTCTATGGGCTCTAGCTTGTATTGTCAAAGACTGCTGATTAATCTCGCAAGTACTTTTCTATTAGCTTTTGTTTGTATTGTAAAGCACCGCTGATTTATCTTGCAAGTACTTTTTTATTAGCTTTTGTTTGTTTTGTAAAGCACCGCTGATTAATCTTGCAAGTACTATTTCTATGGGCTCTAGCTTGTATTGTCAAGGACCGCTGATTAATCTTGCAAGTACTATTTCTATTAGCTTTTGCTTGTATTGTAAAGCACTGCTGATTAATCTTGCAAGTTCTTTTCTATTAGCTTTTGTTTGTATTGTCAAGCACTGCTGATTAATCTTGCAAGTACTTTTTTATTAGCTTTTGTTTGTTTTGTAAAGCACCGCTGATTAATCTTGCAAGTACTTTTCTATTAGCTTTTGTTTGTTTTGTAAAGCACCGCTGATTAATCTTGCAAGTACTTTTCTATTAGCTTTTGTTTGTATTGTAAAGCACTGCTGATTAATCTTGCAAGTACTTTTCTATTAGCTTTTGTTTGTATTGTAAAGCACCGCTGATTAATCTTGCAAGTACTTTTCTATTAGCTTTTGTTTGTTTTGTAAAGCACCGCTGATTAATCTTGCAAGTACTATTTCTATGGGCTCTAGCTTGTATTGTCAAAGACTGCTGATTAATCTCGCAAGTACTTTTCTATTAGCTTTTGTTTGTATTGTAAAGCACCGCTGATTTATCTTGCAAGTACTTTTTATTAGCTTTTGTTTGTTTTGTAAAGCACCGCTGATTAATCTTGCAAGTACTATTTCTATTAGTTTTTGCTTGTATTGTAAAGCACTGCTGATTAATCTTGCAAGTACTTTTCTATTAGCTTTTGTTTGTATTGTCAAGCACTGCTGATTAATCTTGCAAGTACTTTTCTATTAGCTTTTGTTTGTTTTGTAAAGCACCGCTGATTAATCTTGCAAGTACTTTTCTATTAGCTTTTGTTTGTTTTGTAAAGCACCGCTGATTAATCTTGCAAGTACTTTTCTATTAGCTTTTGTTTGTTTTGTAAAGCACCCGCTAATTAATCTTGCAAGTACTTTTTTATTAGCTTTTGTTTGTTTTATAAAGCACTGCTAATTAATCTTGCAAGTACTATTTCTATGGGCTCTAGCTTGTATTGTCAAGGACTGCTGATTAATTGTTTGTTCTATTAGCTTTTGTTTGTTTTGTAAAGCACTGCTAATTAATCTTGCAAGTACTATTTCTATGAGCTCTAGCTTGTATTGTCAAGGACTGCTGATTAATCTCGCAAGTACTTTTCTATTAGCTTTTGTTTGTTTTGTAAAGCACCGCTGATTAATCTTGCAAGTACTTTTCTATTAGCTTTTGTTTGTTTTGTAAAGCACCCGCTTATTAATCTTGCAAGTACTTTTTTATCAGCTTTTGTTTGTTTTGTAAAGCACTGCTAATTAGTACTATTTCTATGGGCTCTAGCTTGTATTGTCAAGGACTGCTGATTAATCTCGCAAGTACTTTTCTATTAGCTTTTGTTTGTATTGTAAAGCACCGCTGATTAATCTTGCAAGTACTTTTCTATTAGCTTTTGTTTGTTTTGTAAAGTACCACTGATTAATCTTGCAAGTACTTTTCTATTAGCTTTTGTTTGTATTGTAAAGCACCGCTGATTAATCTTGCAAGTACTTTTCTATTAGCTTTTTTTTTGTTTGTAAAGCACCGCTGATTAATCTTGCAAGTACTTTTCTATTAGCTTTTGTTTGTTTTGTAAAGTACCACTGATAAATCTTGCAAGTACTTTTCTATTAGCTTTTGTTTGTTTTGTAAAGCACCGCTGATTAATCTTGCAAGTACTTTTCTATTAGCATTTGTTTTGTAAAGCACTGCTGATTAATCTTGCAAGTACTTTTTTATCAGCTTTTGTTTGTTTTGTAAAGCACCACTGATTAATCTTGCAAGTACTTTTCTATTAGCTTTTGTTTGTATTGTAAAGCACTGCTGATTGATCTTGCAAGTACTTTTCTATTAGCTTTTGTTTGTTTTGTAAAGCACCGCTGATTAATCTTGCAAGTACTTTTCTATTAGCTTTTGTTTGTTTTGTAAAGTACCACTGATAAATCTTGCAAGTACTTTTCTATTAGCTTTTGTTTGTATTGTAAAGTGCTGCTTATTAATCTTGCAAGTACTTTTCTATTAGCTTTTATTTGTTTTGTAAAGCACTGCTGATTAATCTTGCAAGTACTTTTCTATTAACTTTTTTTTGTTTTGTTAGGTACCGCTGATTAATCTTGCAAGTACTTTTCTATTAGCTTTTGTTTGTTTTGTAGAGCACTGCTGATTAATCTTGCAAGTACTTTTCTATTAGCTTTTGTTTGTTTTGTAAAGCACCACTGATTGATCTTGCAAGTACTTTTCTATTAGCTTTTATTTGTTTTGTAAAGCACTGCTGATTGATCTTGCAAGTACTTTTCTATTAGCTTTTGTTTGTTTTGTAAAGCACTGCTGAATAATCTTGCAAGTACTTTTCTATTAGCTTTTGTTTGTATTGTAAAGCACCCGCTTATTAATCTTGCAAGTACTTTTCTATTAGCTTTTATTTGTTTTGTAAAGCACTGCTGATTAATCTTGCAAGTACTTTTCTATTAACTTTTTTTTGTTTTGTTAGGTACCGCTGATTAATCTTGCAAGTACTTTTCTATTAGCTTTTGTTTGTTTTGTACAGCACTGCTGAATAATCGTGCAAGTACTTTTCTATAAACTTTTGTATGTATTGTAAAGCACCGCTAATTAATCTTGCAAGTACTTTTCTATTAGCTTTTATTTGTTTTGTAAAGCACTGCTGATTAATCTTGCAAGTACTTTTCTATTAGTTTTGTTTGTTTTGTAAAGCACCACTGATTAATCTTGCAAGTACTTTTCTATTAGCTTTTGTTTGTTTTGTAAAGCACCGCTGATTAATCTTGCAAGTAGTTTTCTATTAGCTTTTGTTTGTATTGTAAAGCACCGCTAATTAATCTTGCAAGTACTTTTCTATTAGCTTTTGTTTGTTTTGTAAAGCACTGCTGATTAATCTTGCAAGTCCTTTTCAATTAGCTTTTGTTTGTATTGTAAAGTGCTGCTGCTTACTCTCTGTAAAAGTGAGCCCTGTATAAATGTAGCAAAAACTAATACTTAAATGAGACATAATCAAACCTTCACATACAATTTGTATCATTTAAGCTGTCCTTATGTTTACATTCCTTTCAATATGAAATTTCTATAGCAGTTCTTAGACCTTTAGACTACCATAATTCCACATAATTAGTGCCCAAGGCACTTAAGAAAACAGAATTGCACCATTTTTTAGGCCAAACGTTTCTTCCTAATAAGTGCAATGCTTGAGGCCATGTAGAGTGTGTTATTCAAACTGCATTGTAGTGCCCTACAATGACCACCACAAAAGCATTGTGAGCACCAGGTGCAAAATAAGCAAAAAATGTAACAAAACTTTGAGTATCTTAAGTCTTCAAATTTATCATATAAATTATATTAGTCAAAAAATGTAGGGTGGGCACTTATTAGAGAAAGGGCGTTAAATACGTCGAATACAGGAATTCATATGTAAATCGAATACAGGAATTCATATGTAAATGGTGCTCACCTGATCTTGCCAAACAACAATCAGAAAAGGTCGCGACCTCCACGATTTTCTCGCCCTTCAAGTCACCCTGTAATCTTGTTGGGGTAGATACAGTACTGTAATGTCCTAACCCTAAAAACAGGAGATTGAGAGGAAAACAATAAAACATTATATATGTGCAGGGGATGTCACACATACATGAGCTGAAGAAGAGGGGGGGAGGGGGTCTCTTGGGTCCAACAAAAAGATTTAAGGTTTGATTAATTTTGCTTATTAATAGTATTGAACTAGATCTTTAGTAATTAAAAACACACAGACAACTCCAATATTGATGTAATTGAGCTATATACACCCAGTAATACATCACAAATTTAGCATAAATTAAAAACAATGAAACTTTGATTAACCATAACTCAAAAACTAACAGTGGTATTTTTCAAAATTCAAAAATTTATCTGCTCAGATTCTAAAATAATAATCTCTGGATCATGATACCCAACAATAAACCAGATCAAAGATAATAACATGTGTTCTCACTTTAGTGCAGGCTCGTGAGTCAAGCGCAAAAGGTAAGTCACTCAAAATCACAAAATGTATCGGAACGGCTAACTTTTCGTACAAAATGAAGAAGTTAATGCATAACTTGTTTGTTTGTTTAATGAGGTCTTAACGGCACCACGACAACGAGGGTCAAATTGTGCCTGAGAGGTCAGATCATTTTAGAGGTAGGAAGGAAAGAAAACAAGGGGAAAATGAGAGAAATTCAAGAACAAAAGTCAGAAAGCTGTGATTGAGAGAGGAGGTGCATGGGTGAATCAAAAACAAAGTAGAGAGGGGGTAGAAGGGGAAAATTATATATGAATATAGAATTAAATAATGCATAACCAATGTGATCGCAGGATACTGATCTGCATTTTTTGGGTCGCATTACTGGATCTGATCCGGATTAAGATCAAGTGACTGCTTGCGATCAGATCCAGTTATCATCATAAAAATTCAGCAGATCGATCACCTAGTGGGTCTGATCGCAAGCTAAACTCAAGTGCGCCCTCTATGTGGCTTGATTTAACATTTTCTAGCTCTCAGAGAATGGGTTGATGATTGATGGCTTGTCACAAAATGTCACGTCACAAAATTTCAAATTTTCCACGTCTCAAATGTCACATCATTTTTGGCACCTTTTGCACAGAATGTCACATCAGTTTTGCCTTTGTCACATTTGATTGGAATAGATTCACACATGACCAGTTGACCGGTGATACTCATAGAAAGGATCATTTGGTTATGTCTGTTTCATGAAAAATGGAATCCACCACTAAAAAATTACCAATGAGTGTAAGTGAAGGGGTGAAACATGTCACAGAATGTCAGACAAATTTTAATACATCTGTTAATGTTCATTTTGTCATGAAATTGTCAAAAAATTGTCAAAGAATGTCACAGATTTTTGGACAATTTTTGTCACAAAATGTCACCGTGTCACGGATTTTCCATTCTCTGAGCTCTTTTGAATATGAACTGCAGGTTGTGTTATTGCATACATGAGCATGCGTCCTTTCAACTGGTGAATTTTCAGTCTCTCACATTTCAGAACATTTCTCACATTTTGAGAACTAAATTTTTGAAATGTATTTAACATTAATCAAATCCTTTACATTACCTGTCTGTCCATCTGCTCCCCATCCACAGCTGTATATATGCCCCTCGTCTGTCAGAAACAAGCTGTGATCATGCCCACATACGACCTGCAAATATAATTTATTTAAAATTTGTTTACAATATTCATAGCATTTAAAGATACTGAAATCTAGCAAATTATATTTACCTAGAGCATGAAATTGTGAGTACTGAGAAGAAATGTTTTTGAGTAGAAAGAGTTTTTCATTTTGTTTCTAAGGTATGGTATTGAACAAAGTTTCAAAAGTTCTGATATATGTAAAATTTATGACATACTGCAGTAAGTTGGAGACAAGGCCACAATCTATTATCAGTATATTCTCATTTGAGTGCAAGGTGCAGTCAGACCCACTGCAGGTAAACAGATCTGCCAATTTTAATTGCGAGAACACTCATCGCATCTGATTGCAGTCACTTGATCTTAATCCTAGTCAAGGTGGGTCTGCAACCAGTGAGTTCCACAACTGGTTATCAAAGGCCGTGGTCGTCTTGATATAATGTCCAGCACTGGATGCTTTGGGACGTTACCCTTGCTAACTTTGCTATGCTATGCTTTACTATGCTATGCTTTACTATGCTATGCTATGCTAAAAATAGAGTTAATGATCCAGAGCAGGCTATCAGATCCACCAATGAGATTCTCAAATAAATGTGCGTGAATGCATATCAGTAACCTGTGATAATGTTAGTTGCACAATATCATGTTATAACTTGTTTACAGTTATCCTCAGATCAGGTCTGATGGCGTTCAGATCAGGTCTGATGGCAAGCGGCTCAGGTCTGATGCCAGTTCATGCATTCATGCCCAGGTCTGATAAGAAGCGATCAGATCAGGTCTGATAAGAAGCAATCAGATCAGGTCAGATCAGGTCTGATGGCAAGCTGACACTCATGTGGAAACACACAACATTGTGTTTTCTGCAATCCTCAGGCTGATTTATCATCAGGGGATCATGATCCGAGACAGGTCTGAGAACATAAGCGATCAGATCAGGTCTGATGGCCAAGCGATCAGATCAGGTCTGATAGCAAGCTCACACTCATTACCTCCTGCCATCCTCAAGCTGGTTGGATCCGGAGGTTATGTAATTTTGCCAACAAAGTTGGACTGAGGTTGTTTTCGACTGCGTTTGTCTGTTTATTTGTCTGGTTGCCATCAAGATATCTCAAAACTGATGATTGGATTTGGATTATATTTTGTATGTGTTGTGTTTGCTGCTTAAGAAAGAGTTAATTAAAATTTGAGACATATTGGAAGAGGGGAAGGGCACAAATGGAGGGGTGGGGATGTTTTGGGATGAAATCTGTCAAGACTTCTACTTCAAACTTTCCAATGGAATGTGCTGAACTGAATTTATGCCCTGAAAAGATTTCTAAACAATCCATTTTCTACACTCAGAAAAAAGAAAATCAAACCTAGTGGTTGGGCATCAAAGAAAATAAAAACAACTGCTTTAGTCATGAATGCAAAAGGATGGAATGTGAATCTTGCCTAAAAAGAATTCAAACAATGAATGCTTAGCCTGAATAAAACTGAAAACAATGAAGGTAGATAACCTTGAAGTGTCTATAATGCAAATAGCAAATACTGATTAAAAGTGGGAAAGAGATTTGGGGATAAAACTAAGTGGATCTAGGATTTCTGAGATAGATTGTACTGGGGAGTGGGAGGGGGGGGAGGGGGAGCTTTACAAAGTTTTTGGCATGTTGGAATTATCAAGTGGGTGGAGGTATGCACTCTACAGAGTACTAAAAATCTAGTTCATCATTTTTGTGCTTAAAATTCAGCTTTTGTAGTAAGACTGTCTCTCCTGTATGATACAGGACAAAAAATAAACAGAACTATCATGAAACTATTTACAAAACATTTAATATGACAGTTCTCACGATTTGTGATATGAAGTGTAATAACTGATGGATGGGTAAACTCACTTATAAATATTCTGTATATTTCTTTGCTTCTAGCAAGGTCTAAAAGTTATACCTGCAGAAATGGAGGATAATTGTTGTGGGTGATAAGACTGAAAATTGAAGACAAATCAAAACCAAAAGGTTTTGTGATTCTGATGCTTTTTTTTTTTTTTTTCTTTCTTTCATATGCTGATTGATTTGCAAGTTTTGTATTAACTGTCATGTCATTGCATATCATGAAATATTAGTTCCATATTTATTCATAAGCCACTCCCACCACCATGCAGACCAATCAAAATGTTGACAACATTAGCATTTGCAAAATGATTAACATTATCATCGCAAAACAGTTGCTTATTTATCCTATTTCAAGAATTTGTCAGTATTAAGCCTACTCATTAATATTCATGACATCACTACCACAACATTAGAACAAATGTATAGACCATAACGCATCTGTGTACCAGTTATGGCATAAATCCAATACACCATTCATGAGACGTGGTGTTTACATCATTTAGCACATTCACATTAAGCCCCACCTACCATGCATATTAATGACATCTGTTAATAGCATTTACACAATAAAACCAATATTAACATGCCCAGTATGATGCAAAATGGACATACAGTTGCTCATTTATCACATTTTCAAAATTGTCACTTTAAACCCCGCCCACTTATTAATGTGCATGACATCACCACCTAAAACAATAAGGCACATCTGCAGACCACGACGTAAAACCAGTTTATGGTTCTTAAGATATTGTGTTTACAAGCTTTTTGTTTGCGAAATAATATTAAGCCCCGCCCATTATGCATATCAACGAAAGTCAACATTTTGATACAATGAACCCATACACACTAGCTAAAATCATTATTATAACAAATATGAAACAAACCAAACATGTGATTATCAAAATAATTATGAGCATTTCAAGATTTTTATATTAAGTCCCGCCTACTCATTAATATGCATGATATCACTACCAAAAACAGTAAGACACATCTACAGATCATGGGCTATCTGTGTACCAAATATGACATGAATCCAGTTTATCTTTCTTGAGATACCGTGCTTAATTACAAGCTCTTTTCAGCAAAATCTTAGCCCAGCCCCATGCATATTATTGTAATTCAATGTTTTAACAACGTGATTATGTACACACCAGCTAACATCATAAACTACATATGAAACAAAACAGACATGCTATTGTTAAAATATGAGCATTTCAAGATTTTTACATTAAGCCCGCCTATTCCTTAATATGCATAACATCACTGTCAAAAAACAATAGGGCACATCTACGGACCATGGGCTATCTGTGTGCCAAATATGACATGAATCTAGTGTATCTTTCTTGAGATAGCGTGCTTACAAGCTCTTTTCAGCAAAATCCTATTAAGCCCCGCCCACTATGCATAATGATGTAATTCAACGTTTTAACACCGTGAACATGTACACACCAGCTAACATTATGATTGAACTTCATATGAAACAAAACAGACATGTTGCTAGTGTGATAAAGTCTGCTGCATGTACACAAAAAAGTTCTCCAGAAACCACACCTGACAATGTTACAATTTCCTCTCAAAAATCTCTTTCAAGTTATCTCACAACAAGGTCTAACCAGTTTTCCCACAACTATGCAGACAGATATGCCGATCATCAAAGCGGAAGTACGTCGTTTGCAGCTCCTGCTCCTCATTAAGCTGTTGAGAAAAGTGGCAATGGTTGATTGGTGCTCGCCGTCCTTTGGAGGGGATGTTAAGTTGTCGGTCCCGATGGTATGACAGTCACACCCTACCTGGTTCTCTGAACACTTCTCGAAAAGAGTAGGGTGAAAACCCGGTGTTCATCCACTTCCGTCCCGGTCACATGAGACTGGCATCTGCTATGCAGGCTATAGCTTGGCGTCTATGCTCCATATAGGAGTCTTGCCGAGTTCCCGTAAGGGAGGATCATGTACAAACAAACAAACTTATGCCTCTCTCTTACAACCTTCTCTCTCCAGTCCCTTCTTACTCACTGCCTGAGTTTTTTAATCTCCACAACCTTCTACCATCTAATCAATAACACTTCATAAAAGTCCTTTATCAAATCCTGCTTCAGCTAAGGCAGGATGGCCACCTAGTATAAGGGGATTCAAGTCTTACTATGGAATTCTACTTTGACTTCCAGCTTTCACTGTAAGGGAATTGTATTAGTAGATCCTAGTGGTAAGCATGCTCATCACAGTACAGAAAAGATATTACCCAGCTCTCTATACATGGACAAGTCGATGACCTTAGGGAGAGCTTTATGAGCATTTCAAGATTTTACATTAAGCCCGCCTACTCATTCATATCCATGACATCACTGTTGAAAACATTAGGCTACATCTACAGACCATGGGATCTGTGTACCACATATGACATGAATCTGTGTATCGTTCTTGACACATCGGGCTTACGAGCTTGCTGTCACAGACACACACATACACTCACACACACCCAGACATACATACTTACACATGCCAGAATGACTGCATATGTGCCTTATGCTGTTAGCATCGGAACCAAAAAGCTGTAAAATGGTCCCTCATGCAAAAAAATATAACTAGACAGTCACAAAAATTAATGTACATTACCTGAGTAACTGTTCCATCTAGACCAGGAATTTTATGAACAACCCTGCTGGAGCTGGAAAACAAGAATATAGAAAAGAATATAAACAAATGGTTTAAACCAACAATTGACACATACCAACTTAATCCATAGGGTATGATGACTAAATAGTTTATCTTATATGAGTGATGACTTTGATAGAAACATAGTGCAGAAACTACTTCAATATCTTATTCCTTGAAAGAAATATTGCGGTTTAAAGTGCTGTCTCATCTGTGTAGAAATGACTGGTGAGGAAAGACTACCAGTAGAAGTTAGCGCCCTCATCATCACTTTATTAACATTTCTTCGATGTATTATAAAGAAAAGCGACTTAAATTGCTTACTATTGAAATTTATTTCCACAAACTTTCTTTAGGTGGTCAATTATAATTACCCTTACTAAATTTTTGTTGTTGTAACTTTCCTAACATATACAATGGTTTTTGGGCCACAAAATAGCGAAATCAAAATACGGTAGAATAATACATAAAGACTTTGAGGAATCTAAGGCTGTGACATCACAGGAAGTCTATAGTTGTTTCTATACAAACGTACAACTTGTATTAACCCAATACATACACACTGCTTCTGCAGTGATTGTTGACAGTCTTACAAAGTCATCAAATAAATCAATAATACAAAACACCGGTTGTCTAGCTAGGTCCTGTAAACGAATAATAGAAAACACCAGTTATCTAGCTAGGTCCTGCTAACAAATAATAGAAAACACCGGTTGTCTAGCTAGGTCCTGCTAACGAATAATAGAAAACACCAGTTATCTAGCCAGGTCCTGTAAACGAATAATAAAAAACACCAGTTATCTAGCTAGGTCCTGCTAACGAATAATAGAAAACACCAGTTGTCTAGCTAGGTCCTGCAAACGAATAATAGAAAACACCGGTTGTCTAGCTAGGTCCTGCAAATGAATAATAGAAAACACCGGTTATCTAGCTAGGTCCTGCAAACGAATAATAGAAAACACCGGTTGTCTAGCTAGGTCCTGCAAACGAATAATAGAAAACACCGGTTGTCTAGCTAGGTCCTGCAAATGAATAATAGAAAACACCGGTTATCTAGCTAGGTCCTGCAAACGAATAATAGAAAACACCGGTTGTCTAGCTAGGTCCTGCAAACGAATAATAGAAAACACCGGTTGTCTAGCTAGGTCCTGCAAATGAATAATAGAAAACACCGGTTATCTAGCTAGGTCCTGCAAACGAATAATAGAAAACACCGGTTGTCTAGCTAGGTCCTGCAAACGAATAATAGAAAACACCGGTTGTCTAGCTAGGTCCTGCAACAGCAATTATTAAAAACAGCCTCCAAATTGGTAAAAGATAAAAAAATAAAGGTCATCTGGTAATCATCCCAAACTATTATACATTATAGCATTGAAGAAATCTGGGCACAAACTGTCAATTTTGCAGTCACTCTCAGAAGCGGTACCCTAATAAGAGTAGCACACTGAGGTTTCACCTTTCTCTTGGCAGTCAACGGTTACAGGTACAGTTACATTTGATCAAGTACAGTCATTTCTGAAAGTTTTGAAGCAATTTACCTTTTGAAGGTATATTTTTAAGGAATGCCTAAAATTACATAGTTCCTTAGGAAATGCCCCACCCTGATCCAATGCCCCACCCTGATCCAATGCCCCACCCTGATCCAATGCCCCACCCTGATCCAATGCCCCACCCTGATCCAATGCCCCACCCTGATCCAATGCCCAACCCTGATCCAATGCCCCACCCTGATCCAATGCCCCACCCTGATCCAATATGCCCCACCCTGATTTAATGCTCCACCCTGATACAATGCCCCACCCTGATCCAATGCCCCACCCTGATCCACAACCAGGGCTTTACCCCTGAACTCCCCTCCATTGGCTTACGCAAATTTCATCGATCATTTCAGCTCATCAATAATTGCATCAATCCACTGAGGCTGGTTAGTAGTAACATATATGAGAGACTATTATAATGTCACTACTGTACAGAACGACCCTTCTACAAAAGACATTACCTGTATTCCTCGTTGTCTATGATTGACCGTCCGCATTGTCCACTGGCATTATTGCCAATACTAAAAACTGAAAGACGACAAGAAAAAACTCAATGATTAAACCCAACCTTGCAATAGTTGGATCGAGCAACATGGTCAGGGTAAAATAAGTAGGAGGGGGTGTAACAAATTATGGGGGTCAAATTTGCAATGACTTTTTGAAGACAATCATGACAGATGCATTTACGTGTGTGGGGGAGGGGGAGGACTGGGGTACTGGAACTTTTTAAGTGGAGGTATGGTGTCTTGGACCCATGCTTCTGGCATCACTGAATGAATTTGATTCCAAGGATTACGTGTTTGTTATACTGCCTTCATGTATTTTAATCACTTGATCTTGTTTCTACATGTCTCCCCATCCCCACCCCCATGGCTACACCACTGAATGGGTCAGTAATAGTGAGTATAATCCATTATATTATATTATACATATCATATTATATTATTGGTATAATTCATTATTTCTTATAGCTGGTGGGTGCTGTTGTTATTTTTGGAGGTAGGGTTGTTGTGGTGAGGGGGTGAGATGTCTATGGTGCCTCAGGAAATCAGTAATGAGACTTTTCTGAAGGGGATGGGATGGTAAACTAGTGGCAGCACAAATTGTTGATATCTTTAGTTGGCTTTTCTTGTGTCATAAGAAACCAGATTAACCAACTCACCTCCTTCCTTGTCTGTAAGAATGAGTGAATGGGCTCTTCCGCAGGAAACCTGAGTAACTCTAGTCGAGCTGGAAGTCATAAGAGGAAGACTTAATGGAGCGGGAGATAGCAAATACACCAGGCCCGATTCTGCAGGAGGCAATGATGCAAAGATACTGAGAGAAGTGACAGGCATTGACTGATATTTAAGGTCTGTGGAATATGAGCAGACCAGGGTGATGCCACTTGAGCTGATTTGTTAAAAAAAAAACAGTTAAAAACCATAAAGCAACAGATTTCATCAAAATCGGTTATAAATTGAACATTTTCACAGCTTAATCAGATTTTCAGGCAACAGTACTTCAAATTGAAAACTAACCTACTTATTATTATTATCATTATTATATACCATAAATCTTAAGTGCTCATATCAGAACAAAATATGCCAGCTCACAAGCACTTTACAATGGAAAACAAAATATAACATATACTTATACATAAACTTATTCATGTACTTATAAATAAACTTATACTTATACAAAAACATATACTTATAACAACAAAAACAGGCATTAACAGGCAAAAACAGCCACTAAAAAAAAAAATTAAAAAAAAAAAACTTTTTGGTGTGTGATTTTATTATTGCTTAAAAAGGAAGAAATGGGTCATTTTGGAACAGGGAAAGGCAGAAATTGAGGGGTGGGGATGTTTTGGGGTGAATTCTCCGTCAGTAATATATCTCAAGAACCGATACTTGGATGTTGATTCAATTTGGTGTGTGGTTTTGGAACAGGGAAGGGGCAGAAATAAAGGGGTAGTCTGTTTTAGGGTGAGATCTGTAAAGACTTATACAGTTGAAACTTTCCAATGGAATGTACTTAACAATGGATTCATGCCTGAAAAGAAATCATAATTAATCAATTTTCTGGACTCAAAGAAAATCAGATCAAGTGGTTTCTGGTATCAAAGAGAACCAAAACAAATGGCTTCTTGTATGATAGGAAAATAATTAAATATGAGTCTTGGCTGAATAGAACTCAAACAATGAATGCTTAGCCTGAATAAAACTGAAAACAATTAAATCAATGATCAGAGGGTAGATCCTGAAGTGTTTAGAATGCAACTAGCAATACAGATCAACAGTGAGAAAGAGATTGTTTGGGATTGTAACTTGGTGTGCATATGGTTTATGAGGTAGCTTATATTGGGGATGGGGAATGAACAGGGGCGGAGGTATGCCCTCTACAGAGTCCTTAAATTCTAGTTTTAAAACAATTATACAAGAGATTTTATTTTGGCCTAATCTTTATTTTCCAGCAAAAGGTTGAAACACCTTTTATGAAGTATTGCTTTTCTACAGATTGAGGGTGTGCAAGTAGTAAGTGTGTGAGGGGGTAAGAGTACTCACTTGATGAGTGATTCCTAGAGGGTATGCAAGTAATAAGTGTGTGAGGGGGTAAGAGTACTCACCTGATGAGTGACTCCTGGAGGGTATGCAAGTAGTAAGTGTGTGAGGGGGTAAGAGTACTCACCTGATGAGTGATTCCTGGAGAGTATGCAAGTAGTAAGTGTGTGAGGGGGTAAGAGTACTCACCTGATGAGTGACTTCTGGAGGGTATGCAAGTAGTAAGTGTGTGAGGGGGTAAGAGTACTCACCGGATGAGTAACTCCTGGAGGGTATGCAAGTAGTAAGTGTGTGAGGGGGAAAGAGTACTTACTTGATAAGTGACTCCTGGAGGGTATGCAAGTAGTAAGTGTGTAAGAGTACTCACCTGATGAGTGACTCCTGGAGGGTATGCAAGTAGTAAGTGTGTGAGGGGGTAAGAGTACTCACCTGATGAGTGACTCCTGGAGGGTATGCAAGTAGTAAGTGTGTGAGGGGGTAAGAGTACTCACCGGATGAGTGACTCCTGGAGGGTATGTAAGTAGTAAGTGTGTGAGGGGGAAAGAGTACTCACTTGATAAGTGACTCCTGGAGGGTATGCAAGTAGTAAGTGTGTAAGAGTACTCACCTGATGAGTGACTCCTGGAGAGTATGCAAGTAGTAAGTGTGTGAGGGGGTAAGAGTACTTACCTGATGAGTGATTCCTGGAGGGTATGCAAGTAGTAAGTGTGTGAGGGGGTACGAGTACTTACCTGATGAGTAATACCTGGAGGGTATGCAAGTAGTACGTGTAACTTCCCATGAGCTTGTGAGGGGGTAAGAGTACTCACCTGATAAGGAGAGTATGCAAGTAGTAAGTGTAATTTCCCATGAGTGTGTAAGGGAGAAAGAGTACTCATCTGATGAGTAATACCTGGAGGGTATGCAAGTAGTACGTGTAACTTCCCATGAGTGTGTGAGGGGGTAAGAGTACTCACCTGATAAGTAATTCCTGGAGGGTATGCAAGAAGTGTAACTTCCCATGAGTGTGTAAGGGAGAAAGAGTACTCACCTGATGAGTAATTCCTGGAGGGTATGCAAGTAGTAAGTGTAACTTCCCATGAGTGTGTGAGGGGGGTAAGAGTACTCACCTGATAAGGAGAGTATGCAAGTAGTAAGTGTAATTTCCCATGAGCTTGTGAGGGGGTAAGAGTACTCACCTGATGAGTAATTCCTGGAGGGTATGCAAGTAGTAAGTGTAACTTCCCATGAGTGTGTGAGGGGGGTAAGAGTACTCACCTGATAAGGAGAGTATGCAAGTAGTAAGTGTAATTTCCCATGAGCTTGTGAGGGGGTAAGAGTACTCACCTGATGAGTAATTCCTGGAGGGTATGCAAGTAGTAAGTGTAACTTCCCATGAGTGTGTGAGGGGGGTAAGAGTACTCACCTGATAAGGAGAGTATGCAAGTAGTAAGTGTAATTTCCCATGAGCTTGTGAGGGGGTAAGAGTACTCACCTGATGAGTAATTCCTGGAGGGTATGCAAGTAGTAAGTGTAACTTCCCATGAGTGTGTGAGGGGGGTAAGAGTACTCACCTGATAAGTAATTCCTGGAGGGTATGCAAGTAGTAAGTGTAACTTCCCATGAGTGTGTGAGGGGGGTAAGAGTACTCACCTGATAAGTAATTCCTGGAGGGTATGCAAGAAGTGTAACTTCTCATGAGTGTGTGAGGGGGTAAGAGTACTCACCTGATAAGTAATTCCTGGAGGGTATGCAAGTAGTAAGTGTAACTTCCCATGAGTGTGTGAGGGGGGTAAGAGTACTCACCTGATAAGGAGAGTATGCAAGTAGTAAGTGTAATTTCCCATGAGTGTGTAAGGGAGAAAGAGTACTCATCTGATGAGTAATTCCTGGAGGGTATGCAAGTAGTACGTGTAACTTCCCATGAGCTTGTGAGGGGGTAAGAGTACTCACCTGATAAGTAATTCCTGGAGGGTATGCAAGTAGTAAGTGTAACTTCCCATGAGTGTGTGAGGGGGTAAGAGTACTCACCTGATAAGTAATTCCTGGAGGGTATGCAAGTAGTAAGTGTAACTTCCCATGAGTGTGTGAGGGGGTAAGAGTACTCACCTGATAAGGAGAGTATGCAAGTAGTAAGTGTAATTTCCCATGAGTGTGTAAGGGAGAAAGAGTACTCACCTGATGAGTAATTCCTGGAGGGTATGCAAGTAGTAAGTGTAACTTCCCATGAGTGTGTGAGGGGGGTAAGAGTACTCACCTGATAAGTAATTCCTGGAGGGTATGCAAGAAGTGTAACTTCCCATGAGTGTGTGAGGGGGTAAGAGTACTCACCTGATAAGTAATTCCTGGAGGGTATGCAAGTAGTAAGTGTAACTTCCATGAGTGTGTGAGGGGTAAGAGTACTCACCTGATAAGGAGAGTATGCAAGTAGTAAGTGTAATTTCCATGAGTGTGTAAGGGAGAAAGAGTACTCATCTGATGAGTAATACCTGGAGGGTATGCAAGTAGTACGTGTAACTTCCCATGAGCTTGTGAGGGGGTAAGAGTACTCACCTGATAAGGAGAGTATGCAAGTAGTAAGTGTAATTTCCATGAGTGTGTAAGGGAGAAAGAGTACTCACCTGATGAGTAATTCCTGGAGGGTATGCAAGTAGTAAGTGTAACTTCCCATGAGTGTGTGTGAGGGGGTAAGAGTACTCACCTGATAAGTAATTCCTGGAGGGTATGCAAGAAGTGTAACTTCCCATGAGTGTGTGAGGGGGTAAGAGTACTCACCTGATAAGTAATTCCTGGAGGGTATGCAAGTAGTAAGTGTAACTTCCCATGAGTGTGTGAGGGGGTAAGAGTACTCACCTGATAAGGAGAGTATGCAAGTAGTAAGTGTAATTTCCCATGAGTGTGTAAGGGAGAAAGAGTACTCATCTGATGAGTAATACCTGGAGGGTATGCAAGTAGTACGTGTAACTTCCCATGAGCTTGTGAGGGGGTAAGAGTACTCACCTGATAAGGAGAGTATGCAAGTAGTAAGTGTAATTTCCCATGAGTGTGTAAGGGAGAAAGAGTACTCATCTGATGAGTAATACCTGGAGGGTATGCAAGTAGTACGTGTAACTTCCCATGAGTGTGTGAGGGGGGTAAGAGTACTCACCTGATAAGTAATTCCTGGAGGGTATGCAAGAAGTGTAACTTCCCATGAGTGTGTGAGGGGGTAAGAGTACTCACCTGATGAGTAATTCCTGGAGGGTATGCAAGTAGTAAGTGTAACTTCCCATGAGTGTGTGAGGGGGGTAAGAGTACTCACCTGATAAGTAATTCCTGGAGGGTATGCAAGAAGTGTAACTTCCCATGAGTGTGTGAGGGGGGTAAGAGTACTCACCTGATAAGTAATTCCTGGAGGGTATGCAAGTAGTAAGTGTAACTTCCCATGAGTGTGTGAGGGGGTAAGAGTACTCACCTGATAAGGAGAGTATGCAAGTAGTAAGTGTAATTTCCCATGAGTGTGTAAGGGAGAAAGAGTACTCATCTGATGAGTAATACCTGGAGGGTATGCAAGTAGTACGTGTAACTTCCCATGAGCTTGTGAGGGGGTAAGAGTACTCACCTGATGAGTAATTCCTGGAGGGTATGCAAGAAGTGTAACTTCCCATGAGTGTGTAAGGGAGAAAGAGTACTCACCTGATGAGTGATTCCTGGAGGGTATGCAAGTAGTACGTGTAACTTCCCATGAGCTTGTGAGGGGGTAAGAGTACTCACCTGATGAGTAATTCCTGGAGGGTATGCAAGAAGTGTAACTTCCCATGAGTGTGTAAGGGAGAAAGAGTACTCACCTGATGAGTAATTCCTGGAGGGTATGCAAGTAGTAAGTGTAACTTCCCATGAGTGTGTGAGGGGGGTAAGAGTACTCACCTGATAAGGAGAGTATGCAAGTAGTAAGTGTAATTTCCCATGAGTGTGTAAGGGAGAAAGAGTACTCATCTGATGAGTAATTCCTGGAGGGTATGCAAGTAGTACGTGTAACTTCCCATGAGCTTGTGAGGGGGTAAGAGTACTCACCTGATGAGTAATTCCTGGAGGGTATGCAAGAAGTGTAACTTCCCATGAGTGTGTAAGGGAGAAAGAGTACTCACCTGATGAGTAATTCCTGGAGGGTATGCAAGTAGTAAGTGTAACTTCCCATGAGTGTGTGAGGGGGGTAAGAGTACTCACCTGATAAGGAGAGTATGCAAGTAGTAAGTGTAATTTCCCATGAGTGTGTAAGGGAGAAAGAGTACTCATCTGATGAGTAATTCCTGGAGGGTATGCAAGTAGTACGTGTAACTTCCCATGAGCTTGTGAGGGGGTAAGAGTACTCACCTGATGAGTAATTCCTGGAGGGTATGCAAGTAGTAAGTGTAACTTCCCATGAGTGTGTGAGGGGGGTAAGAGTACTCACCTGATAAGTAATTCCTGGAGGGTATGCAAGAAGTGTAACTTCCCATGAGTGTGTGAGGGGTAAGAGTACTCACCTGATAAGTAATTCCTGGAGGGTATGCAAGTAGTAAGTGTAACTTCCCATGAGTGTGTGAGGGGGTAAGAGTACTCACCTGATAAGGAGAGTATGCAAGTAGTAAGTGTAATTTCCCATGAGTGTGTAAGGGGAAAGAGTACTCATCTGATGAGTAATACCTGGAGGGTATGCAAGTAGCACGTGTAACTTCCCATGAGCTTGTGAGGGGGTAAGAGTACTCACCTGATGAGTAATTCCTGGAGGGTATGCAGAAGTGTAACTTCCCATGAGTGTGTGAGGGGTAAGAGTACTCACCTGATAAGTAATTCCTGGAGGGTATGCAAGTAGTAAGTGTAACTTCCCATGAGTGTGTGAGGGGGTAAGAGTACTCACCTGATAGGAGAGTATGCAAGTAGTAAGTGTAATTTCCATGAGTGTGTAAGGGGAAAGAGTACTCATCTGATGAGTAATTCCTGGAGGGTATGCAAGTAGCACGTGTAACTTCCCATGAGCTTGTGAGGGGGTAAGAGTACTCACCTGATAAGGAGAGTATGCAAGTAGTAAGTGTAATTTCCCATGAGTGTGTAAGGGAGAAAGAGTACTCACCTGATAAGTAATTCCTGGAGGGTATGCAAGTAGTAAGTGTAACTTCCCATGAGTGTGTGAGGGGGGTAAGAGTACTCACCTGATGAGTAATTCCTGGAGGGTATGCAAGTAGTAAGTGTAACTTCCCATGAGTGTGTGAGGGGGGTAAGAGTACTCACCTGATGAGTAATTCCTGGAGGGTATGCAAGTAGTACGTGTAACTTCCCATGAGTGTGTAAGGGAGAAAGAGTACTCACCTGATAAGTAATTCCTGGAGGGTATGCAAGTAGTAAGTGTAACTTCCCATGAGTGTGTGGGGTAAGAGTACTCACCTGATGAGTAATTCCTGGAGGGTATGCAAGTAGTAAGTGTAACTTCCATGAGTGTGTGAGGGGTAAGAGTACTCACCTGATAAGTAATTCCTGGAGGGTATGCAAGTAGTAAGTGTAATTTCCCATGAGTGTGTAAGGGGAGAAAGAGTACTCACCTGATAAGTAATTCCTGGAGGGTATGCAAGTAGTAAGTGTAACTTCCCATGAGTGTGTGAGGGGGTAAGAGTACTCACCTGATGAGTAATTCCTGGAGGGTATGCAAGTAGTAAGTGTAACTTCCCATGAGTGTGTGAGGGGGTAAGAGTACTCACCTGATAAGTAATTCCTGGAGGGTATGCAAGTAGTAAGTGTAATTTCCCATGAGTGTGTAAGGGAGAAAGAGTACTCACCTGATAAGTAATTCCTGGAGGGTATGCAAGTAGTACGTGTAACTTCCCATGAGCTTGTGAGGGGGGTAAGAGTACTCACCTGATAAGTAATTCCTGGAGGGTATGCAAGAAGTGTAACTTCCCATGAGTGTGTGAGGGAGAAAGAGTACTCACCTGATGAGTAATTCCTGGAGGGTATGCAAGTAGTAAGTGTAACTTCCCATGAGTGTGTGAGGGGGTAAGAGTACTCACCTGATGAGTAATTCCTGGAGGGTATGCAAGTAGTAAGTGTAACTTCCCATGAGTGTGTGAGGGGGGTAAGAGTACTCACCTGATAAGTAATTCCTGGAGGGTATGCAAGAAGTGTAACTTCCCATGAGTGTGTGAGGGGGTAAGAGTACTCACCTGATGAGTAATTCCTGGAGGGTATGCAAGAAGTGTAACTTCCCATGAGTGTGTAAGGGAGAAAGAGTACTCACCTGATGAGTAATTCCTGGAGGGTATGCAAGTAGTAAGTGTAACTTCCCATGAGTGTGTGAGGGGGGTAAGAGTACTCACCTGATAAGTAATTCCTGGAGGGTATGCAAGAAGTGTAACTTCCCATGAGTGTGTGAGGGGGTAAGAGTACTCACCTGATGAGTAATTCCTGGAGGGTATGCAAGAAGTGTAACTTCCCATGAGTGTGTGAGGGGGTAAGAGTACTCACCTGATGAGTAATTCCTGGAGGGTATGCAAGAAGTGTAACTTCCCATGAGTGTGTGAGGGGTAAGAGTACTCATCTGATAAGTAATTCCTGGAGGGTATGCAAGAAGTGTAACTTCCCATGAGTGTGTGAGGGGGTAAGAGTACTCACCTGATGAGTAATTCCTGGAGGGTATGCAAGAAGTGTAACTTCCCATGAGTGTGTGAGGGGGTAAGAGTACTCACCTGATAAGTAATTCCTGGAGGGTATGCAAGTAGTAAGTGTAACTTCCCATGAGTGTGTGAGGGGGTAAGAGTACTCACCTGATAAGTAATTCCTGGAGGGTATGCAAGAAGTGTAACTTCCCATGAGTGTGTGAGGGGGTAAGAGTACTCACCTGATAAGTAATTCCTGGAGGGTATGCAAGTAGTAAGTGTAACTTCCCATGAGTGTGTGAGGGGGTAAGAGTACTCACCTGATAAGGAGAGTATGCAAGTAGTAAGTGTAATTTCCCATGAGTGTGTAAGGGAGAAAGAGTACTCATCTGATGAGTAATACCTGGAGGGTATGCAAGTAGTACGTGTAACTTCCCATGAGCTTGTGAGGGGGTAAGAGTACTCACCTGATGAGTAATTCCTGGAGGGTATGCAAGAAGTGTAACTTCCCATGAGTGTGTGAGGGGGTAAGAGTACTCATCTGATGAGTAATACCTGGAGGGTATGCAAGTAGTACGTGTAACTTCCCATGAGCTTGTGAGGGGGGTAAGAGTACTCACCTGATGAGTAATTCCTGGAGGGTATGCAAGTAGTAAGTGTAACTTCCCATGAGTGTGTGAGGGGGTAAGAGTACTCACCTGATAAGTAATTCCTGGAGGGTATGCAAGAAGTGTAACTTCCCATGAGTGTGTGAGGGGGTAAGAGTACTCACCTGATAAGGAGAGTATGCAAGTAGTACGTGTAACTTCCCATGAGTGTGTAAGGGAGAAAGAGTACTCACCTGATAAGTAATTCCTGGAGGGTATGCAAGTAGTGAGTGTAACTTCCCATGAGCTTGTGAGGGGGTAAGAGTACTCACCTGATAAGTAATTCCTGGAGGGTATGCAAGTAGTGAGTGTAACTTCCCATGAGTGTGTGAGGGGGTAAGAGTACTCACCTGATAAGTAATTCCTGGAGGGTATGCAAAGTGTAACTTCCATGAGTGTGTGAGGGGGTAAGAGTACTCATCTGATGAGTAATACCTGGAGGGTATGCAAGTAGTAACGTGTAACTTCCCATGAGCTTGGGGGGTAAGAGTACTCACCTGATGAGTAATTCCTGGAGGGTATGCAAGAAGTGTAACTTCCCATGAGTGTGTGAGGGGGTAAGAGTACTCATCTGATGAGTAATACCTGGAGGGTATGCAAGTAGTACGTGTAACTTCCCATGAGTGTGTGAGGGGGGTAAGAGTACTCACCTGATAAGTAATTCCTGGAGGGTATGCAGAAGTGTAACTTCCCATGAGTGTGTGAGGGGTAAGAGTACTCACCTGATAAGTAATTCCTGGAGGGTATGCAAGAAGTGTAACTTCCATGAGTGTGTGAGGGGGTAAGAGTACTCATCTGATGAGTAATACCTGGAGGGTATGCAAGTAGTACGTGTAACTTCCCATGAGCTTGTGAGGGGGTAAGAGTACTCACCTGATGAGTAATTCCTGGAGGGTATGCAAGAAGTGTAACTTCCCATGAGTGTGTGAGGGGGGGTAAGAGTACTCATCTGATGAGTAATACCTGGAGGGTATGCAAAGTAGCATGTAACTTCCCATGAGTGTGTGAGGGGGTAAGAGTACTCACCTGATAAGTAATTCCTGGATGGTATGCAAGTAGTAAGTGTAACTTCCCATGAGTGTGTGTGAGGGTAAGAGTACTCACCTGATAAGGAGTATGCAAGTAGTAAGTGTAATTTCCCATGAGTGTGTAAGGAGAAAGAGTACTCACCTGATAAGTAATTCCTGGAGGGTATGCAAGTAGTAAGTGTAACTTCCCATGAGTGTGTGAGGGGGTAAGAGTACTCACCTGATAAGGAGAGTATGCAAGTAGTAAGTGTAATTTCCCATGAGTGTGTAAGGGAGAAAGAGTACTCATCTGATGAGTAATACCTGGAGGGTATGCAAGTAGTAACGTGTAACTTCCCATGAGTGTGTGAGGGGGTAAGAGTACTCACCTGATAAGTAATTCCTGGAGGGTATGCAAGAAGTGTAACTTCCCATGAGTGTGTGAGGGGGGTAAGAGTACTCACCTGATAAGTAATTCCTGGAGGGTATGCAAGTAGTAAGTGTAACTTCCCATGAGTGTGTGAGGGGGTAAGAGTACTCACCTGATAAGGAGAGGGTATGCAAGTAGTAAGTGTAATTTCCATGAGTGTGGGGAGAAAGAGTACTCATCTGATGAGTAATACCTGGAGGGTATGCAAGTAGTACGTGTAACTTCCCATGAGTGTGTGAGGGGGTAAGAGTACTCACCTGATAGTGAGGAGGGTATGCAAGTAGTAAGTGTAATTTCCCATGAGTGTGTAAGGGAGAAAGAGTACTCATCTGATGAGTAATTCCTGGAGGGTATGCAAGTAGTACGTGTAACTTCCCATGAGTGTGTGAGGGGGTAAGAGTACTCACCTGATAAGGAGAGTATGCAAGTAGTAAGTGTAATTTCCCATGAGTGTGTAAGGGAGAAAGAGTACTCACCTGATGAGTAATACCTGGAGGGTATGCAAGTAGTAAGTGTAATTTCCCATGAGTGTGTAAGGGAGAAAGAGTACTCACCTGATAAGTGATTCCTGGAGGGTATGCAAGTAGTAAGTGTAACTTCCCATGAGTGTGTGAGGGGGTAAGAGTACTCACCTGATGAGTGATTCCTGGGTTGAAATCCGATTTGGGAATCTGTGTTCACCCCTGTACCCCAGACTTTAGTTGACTCCGTGTGACTGCTGGCAAGGAGGGTGAAGCCATAACCACAGGCAGCTGAGGTAATCTAAAATTCAAATGAAAATTCTTCTATTGGTGAAAACTTGCAGGCACATGTATAGGCAGCAAGGGTCCAGTTTTGCCAATCAAATTTTAAAGAAACAGACGTGTAGATGAATCATTAGTTAAGTAAGTTACTTATCCCTATCATACAACCTATCCATTAATGACTAGAATGTGGCATAATAATCAGTCAAAGCAGTTAAAAAGTGCCCATTTTGCAGTATTTTTGACTGAAATACCTTACACATAGTAAACCCCTACAATTGAGTGGGTCAAAAATCCCCATGAGATTACCATCTTCTACTTAAGATGCCCTACTGAAGATGGCTTGCATGTATCTCCTTCTACTGAAGATGGCTTACATGAAGCCCCTCCTAGATGACTTACATGTAGACTCATCTACTAGAGATGGCTTACATGAAGCCTCTTCTAGATGACTTACATGTAGACTCATCTACTGAAGATGGCTTACATGTAGACCCATCTACTGAAGATGACTATATACATGTAGTTCCTTTGATTGAAGATGACTTGTATGTAGCCCCTTAGATCTACTAAAGATGACTTCCAAGTAACCCCTTCTATAAATTACAAGCCCTTTGAGATCTAGTGAAGATGACTTGTACGTTACACCTTCTACTAAAGATGACTTGTATGTAGCCCCTTAGATCTACTAAAGATGACTTCCAAGTAACCCCTTCTATAAATTACAAGCCCTTTGAGATCTAGTGAAGATCACTTGTATGTTACACCTACTAAATATGACTTGTATGTAGCCCCTTAGATCTACTAAAGATGACTTCCAAGTAACCCCTTCTATAAATTACAAGCCCTTTGAGATCTAGTGAAGATGACTTGTATGTTACACCTACTAAATATGACTTGTATGTAGCCCCTTAGATCTACTAAAGATGACTTCCAATTAACCCCTTCAATAAATTACAAGCCCTTCGGGATCTAGTGAAGATCACTTGTATGTTACACCTACTAAATATGACTTGTATGTAGCCCCTTGGATCTACTAAAGATGACTTCCAAGTAACCCCTTCAATAATTTAGAAGCCCCTCGGGATCTAGTGAAGATGACTTGTATGTTACACCTTCTACTAAAGATGACTTGTATGTAGCCCCTTAGATCTACTAAACATAACTTCCATGCAATCCCTCTTATGAATTGCATGTAGCCCCTCCAGATCTACTGAAATAACTTGTACAGTATGTTACACCTTCTACTGAAGATGACTTTAATGTAACCTCTTCTACTGAAAATTACTTACATTGCCTCTTCCTAATGAATATGACATGTATTGTAATATTCTCTTCCTATGAAGATGATTTGCAATCAGCCCTTTCTACTGAAGTTGACTTTCCACTGCCACTTTTTCCCAAATTTCCAAATTGTGTTTAACATTAGGGCAACTTTCCCGTGCCTCAAACCGAAATGCTTACGGGGATGTAAAAGGATGAGATCGTTTTTACCTTGCAATCCATCTGCAGCTTGTAAGGCATTGTCACAAACTTCTGTCTGGTTCGCCTGCTCGTCTTCTTGGTGATGACAAATTTGGGCACACCTAAAGCACCGGTATAGCTCAATCCGCACACATGAACGTTTGAATGTTTACTTCTCTGTTTACTTGCATATTTATATGTCTGCATTTGTTTGGCTTCGTCTAATCTTCTCATAGCTTGAGTTGTACATTCTCTTCGTTCATGAAATAATAAAGATGTTCTATTTATAGATTTTGCATCATTTGCAGATTTTGGGGCAGTAACACTGCGATTTAAATTCATACAAAAATATGGACGGGAACAGTTAAGATGATTAATGCAATCATTCAACATTTTTGTCTCTAAGTTTCTAAAATTCTGTTGAGACATATTTTTCAAACAAAATAACTCCGACACCACACATTTCCACATGATTATTAACTGTTTTGTTGATATCTCTGATGAATTAACTTGGTATTTTCAGGAACTTTTCAGCTGCATATATGTTGATAGGTTTCTATTGTAGTGTATTTGGAAAGGTTTCAGATTTTTGTTTTCTTCACAGTACTTAGCACCTGTAATGAACAAAAATGGAACAATTATAGAAATTAAAAAACATATCAAACATTTTACTAGAGTAAAATAATGAAAGAAAACAATTAGTGCTGTTGATTTGCAATTAGATTCACTAATCATTTAATTGCCAAAACTGGTACAGTTCCCACAATAATACACCATGCATTTTCAGAAAACAAATAGGCCAAGAATCTCACCTAATTGAAGAAAAAAAAATTACACCACCAAATGCAGGGTTCATAATTTTTTTTTTTTTTTGGGGCGGTAATTTTTGTGTAAAATAAAGAACCGAAACCGTGGTTTTGGTAAACCAGTTTGAGTTATGAAACCAGTAAACCATGCAACCTTACAGTCTTACAGACGTACCCCAGTAAGCCCAGTTTAGTTTTTGAAGTTCATCAACAATTAGGAAATAATAAAACCATTTAATCGTGCGTTACTAAACTTTATACTTCTCCCAACTGATTTTCATTGTACTACATGTGTGTTAAAAAATATTTATTACACTATGCCTACAGCCGAGATTGCAGTCTGGATTTGGCTCTGGATAAATACTGCATAACCCTCCTGGTATACATGCAGGATAGGTGTGTGCATGCGAGGTTTATTAATCTTGTTGGCTTAGGTGCTTGATGACTACATGTATATCTTTGAATTGTTTTGGTTCTTGAATGGCAGTTACATTAAATGGTAGAGAGTTCCAGTCTTTGACAGTTCTGGGTATGAAGCTGTACTTGAAGCAATCTTTATTTGTCTGTGGTAGTCGATAAGAATTGGGATGTTGGTACCATGACGGACATCAGACCGACTGCAGGAGGTCATCGACCGGTAGGGCGAGTAGATCCCGTCTTGCCTTGGATAGAATGGATAATCTGCTCGTGGTTCTTCTAGTTATAAGAGGGATCCAACCTAAGTTCTTATTAATAGCAGATACACTCACTGTGTCTGGAATAGCCATTGATGACAAATCTGGCAGCCCTGCATTGGACTTGTTCAATTTTATTTATGAGGACTTGAGTGTGGGGATCCCACAAGAAGAGTATTCTAAGAGTGGGCGAAGTAAGTTGAGATAGGCAAAATCCAAGGGATCTATTAGCAGATGAGATAATATGGTTGATATGCTTGTTCCAAGTTAAGTTGTTTGTTGTGTTAACTCCAAGATAAGCATGGCACTCCGTCATATCTAGTGCTCCAAGATAAGCATGGCAGTCTGCCATATCTAGTGCTCCAAGATAAGCATGGCAGTCTGCCATATCTAGTGCTCCAAAATAAGCATGGCACTCCGTCATATCTAGTGCTCCAAGATAAGCATGGCACTCCGTCATATCTAGTGCTCCAAGATAAGCATGGCACTCCGTCATATCTAGTGCTCCAAGATAAGCATGGCAGTCTGCCATATCTAGTGCTCCAAGATAAGCATGGCAGTCTGCCATATCTAGTGCTCCAAGATAAGCATGGCAGTCTGCCATATCTAGTGCTCCAAGATAAGCATGGCAGTCTGCCATATCTAGTGCTCCAAGATAAGCATGGCAGTCTGCCATATCTAGTGCTCCAAGATAAGCATGGCAGTCTGCCATATCTAGTGCTCCAAGATAAGCATGGCAGTCTGCCATATCTAGTGCTCCAAGATAAGCATGGCACTCCGCCATATCTAGTGCTCCAAGATAAGCATGGCAGTCTGCCATATCTAGTGCTCCAAGATAAGCATGGCAGTCTGCCATATCTAGTGCTCCAAGATAAGCATGGCAGTCTGCCATATCTAGTGCTCCAAGATAAGCATGGCAGTCTGCCATATCTAGTGCTCCAAGATAAGCATGGCACTCCGTCATATCTAGTGCTCCAAGATAAGCATGGCAGTCTGCCATATCTAGTGCTCCAAGATAAGCATGGCAGTCTGCCATATCTAGTGCTCCAAGATAAGCATGGCAGTCTGCCATATCTAGTGCTCCAAGATAAGCATGGCAGTCTGCCATATCTAGTGCTCCAAGATAAGCATGGCAGTCTGCCATATCTAGTGCGCCAAGATAAGCATGGCAGTCTGCCATATCTAGTGCTCCAAGATAAGCATGGCAGTCTGCCATATCTAGTGCTCCAAGATAAGCATGGCACTCCGTCATATCTAGTGCTCCAAGATAAGCATGGCAGTCTGCCATATCTAGTGCTCCAAGATAAGCATGGCAGTCTGCCATATCTAGTGCTCCAAGATAAGCATGGCATGGCAGTCTGCCATATCTAGTGCTCCAAGATAAGCATGGCAGTCTGCCATATCTCAAGATAAGTGTCTGCCAAGAGAAGCATGGCAGTCTGCCATATCTAGTGCTCCAAGATAAGCATGGCAGTCTGCCATATCTAGTGCTCCAAGATAAGCATGGCAGTCTGCCATATCTAGTGCTCCAAGATAAGCATGGCAGTCTGCCATATCTAGTGCTCCAAGATAAGCATGGCAGTCTGCCATATCTAGTGCTCCAAGATAAGCATGGCAGTCTGCCATATCTAGTGCTCCAAGATAAGCATGGCAGTCTGCCATATCTAGTGCTCCAAGATAAGCATGGCAGTCTGCCATATCTAGTGCTCCAAGATAAGCATGGCAGTCTGCCATATCTAGTGTGCAAATGTATGACAAAACATTTCTTAGCATTAGTTGTGTTTTGTGCATTTGTTAGTTGTCTTGCCATTGAGATAGTGTTTAAGCGTCCTAGAGTTGGACCTGGTCAAATCGTGTTGCATTATCTGAGAATGTATGATACTGTATGTTTAGGGTCTTGCAACAGATAGAAGTGAGGGAGACAGGCCTGTAGTTAGCGGCAATGGAACGATCACATTTATGAAGATGGGAGATATATTTGCACACATCCAAGATGAAGGTAGGGAACCTGAATCTAGAGTTTTTTAGAAGATCAGGCACAGGGCAGAGGCTACTTCTTCAGCAGCTATCTTAAGTATCTGTGCAGGTGTGCCATCAGGGATAATGGCCTTGTTAGGATTTAGCTCCATTAGTATTAAACTTGACATGGTCAAATAGTTTACAGATGATCACCTGATTGCACGGGATTGACCCAATATTAGTGCAATATGTCGATATTGTAAGATGCAATAAGGTTTCGTAACAAGGTACGATTGGAGGTTAAACCACATAGGATTTGGGCATGAATATTCATGCCAGCCTTGGTGAAACCTGCCTCCAGGGTGCATTTCGTGCACTTATTTCCAAAGATCTTTGGCGTGGAGTTGACTTCTTTTCAGCGTAGTGGCAGAGCACAAGCTTTTTTTGGCGTACTGGCATGAAAATTTGAAAAGCATAAACTTGTAGTACAGTTGTCCTAATATTTTAGTTATTAACCTAAAATACCAATAAATCTCACAGAATGTACTATAAAACTAAATAACTAAAACAATCATACTTAAAGACACTTTTAACTCCTGACAGATTGCATTAGACTAGCGATGCAATTGCAATGCATTAGACTAGCGATGCAATGGCAGCCATTACGAAAAAGGTGACATAGGGAGGGCGCAATGCTGAAATAATTTTTTCTTTCCTATATATCAGGGTTTGCACTAGATTTGGATTTTTGGGAGGGAATGGTAGGAATTTCAGTATTTTGGTAGGGAATTTCCACAAGTTATAAAAAATTATTTTACAGATAAAAATACCCTTTTGCTTTTTTTTTGTACGTGCCAAAAGTTTCTCTTTAAGCCTACCCGCACCCGACACCTGACTTATCTTAATCCTGAAAACTCAGGTATGACAATTACCAAGCCGACTTCCTGTCCACAACCTGACTTCCTGTTCAGTGTATTCTGTTTCCACTCCAAACAATGATTGTTTATCTGCCATTCCCATGCACACCACAGCCAAGTAGCCCAAGGTGTAATTGTGTGTATAAGATTACACAAAGCCAGAACTGAATAATCAAGGCACTTTTGTGATTGAAATCATTCATCTGTGTTACGAGACTTAGTGCGAGAAGTTTGTTTTCAAACTGGTGGTAAAAATAGCAGTGTATCATAATGCCCAATAACCATGGAAATCATGAAATCATAATAAAACTAAGAGCACACAATCAAGGCTGCTGAAAGCAAGACGAAAACTGAAATCAACAGGTATTGTCATACAAGAGGACCTCACTGCTAAGAACCATGCCCCATTACAGAAAGCTTCATCCCACTCTAAGATCAGTTCAGCCTGGTCAATTGATGGCAGAATTGATGGCTTGGTAAAGGCTCATGATGGACGAGAGGCAAAGAAGCACATTACTAGTCTACGAGATCTCGCCTGCCTATAACTACGATTAAAATCAGTCACCGTTTTTCTTGTATAATCGACAACGAGGTAGCTTTTGTTATTTAACTCAGTTCTTCTCATTTTCACCATATGATTAATTTCACTTTCTGTGCCTTATGCTTGAAAGTGTATGTTACCTTTGTCAGAAAGGGATTCTTTTTGATGCTTCCGAACATTTATATCACAGTGGATGTGTTAACAATTCCATTTGCCAAGATTGTGTTGGAAAAGCTCTTCCCTTCTACGATATTAACAACAATGTATTACTAAAAACCTTACAAGGAAATGAAAACTTATCACAACGTATCCACCATCTAGCTGATCACTCGGAATTTTCTCATTCAAGCGGAACTATCCCCGGAACTACTAAGATAACTCACGATTGTGAGTACTATAACACCAACGCCTTCAATGACTTATCCTCAAATGATGGTCCAAGTATTTTCCATCTCAGAGTTCAGAGCCTCCATAAAAATTTTGATTGCACTGCCAAATTTCTTTCAATGCTAAAAGACAATTTTTCAGTTATTGGTTTCTCGGAGACTTGGCTGAATGACAATATATCACCCCTCATCCATTTAGATAACTATAATCTCATTCAAAGCCATAGAGACAATAAGAGAGGTGGTGGTATTTGTATGTGTGTGTGAATAATGACCTTAAGTTTATTGAACGCTCAGCGGATATCTCCATATTTAATAATGTTATTGAAACTATTTTCATAGAATTATCTATTCCATTTTCTAACACAAAATTCATCATTGGTGTTCTCTGTAGACCGCCTAACAGCGATACTCGTATTTTCAATGACCAAAATTGCAAAAGTTACCCCCATCTATAAAAATGGGGATAAGAACAGTTTTGCTAGTGCACCACAACTTGTTATCAAAGGCCGTGCGTGGACATTGACTTGGTTGTCGATGTTATGTCTGTCCGTACGTCGTACCTGTGTTCTCGTCCGGGTCGTATTAAGCGTTTCGTGATAGCATTGTTACTATCATAACCGAATACGCAGGCGACAACCCCGTCATTGTAATTGTGTGTTCACTCGTCGTCGTCGTCGAGTTTTGAAAATTATCGTCCAATTTCCGTTTTACCAAATTTCTCAAAACTCCTAGTGCGTCTTATGTTTAATCGTATTCACAACTTCTTAGAAGATAATAACATCCTGTATAACAGACAATATTGTTTTTGTCCTGGTCACTCAACCAAGCTAGCTCTCATTGATGCTGTAAATAAATCATTTCAATGAGTGGTTTAGAGCCAATAAACTATCTTTAAATGTTAAAAAAACAAATTTTGTAGTGTTTGGATCTTGTAGCAAGACGGGGGATTTACAGAATTTTAGAAATAACATTAAGATTAACAAAGTCGACAATGCTAAGTTCCTAGGAATCACAATTGATTGAAATCTTACTTGGCGAAACCATATTTATTTGCTCTCTAAAACGATAGCCAGAGCTGTTGGTATTTTTCAAACGTTAAGCACTATTTACCGTGTAATGTTCTTAGAACTATTTACAGCAACACTTTGATTCTTCCGCATCTTTTACATTGTTCCACCATTTGGTCAGGCTATTCTTCTGATCTGACTAAACTAACAGTCTTACAAAAGCGGGCTATTCAACATATTGTAAACGCATCACATCATGCGAACACCAGCAATTGATTTTCTTCACTAAACCTTCTTAAGTTATTTGATTTAATCCACTTGAATCTTGGTACTTTTGCTTTTAAACACAAGGGCCTGTACCATCTTCATTCAGTAGCTTCTTTGAACATAATTACCAGGTGCACAACTATAGAACTAGACAAAACACAAGCATTCATTGTTATCCCTGCAAAACTAATGTCCTCTGTTAAATGTGCGTAACCGTTCAATAATCTTTGGAATTCCCTGTCAGAAGATCTTAAATGTACAACATCTGTCACTCTTTAAGAAAAAGAAACTAAGATCCTTTTAAACAAATATTACTGCACGGACGGGAATGGGGTGGGATGGCTAGGGTGGGTGGGGTGACTAGGGTGGGATGGGGTGGTTAGGATGGGGTCAGGGTTTGAGTTCTTTTTCTTCTTTTTTTTTCCCTATTGTTGTATATTTTCTTTTCTCTATTGTTGTATAGAGACATACATGTATATAGTTAAAGTAAATTTAGTATCATTATATAGATATTAAGAGGGAGTGCTCTACTCGTCAAGCCTTTGTTTTTCAGAGCACTTCCTGTCACAACTTTCATATTGTTATTATACATATTTTCCTATTGTTATGTTATTATTAATTATGAATGCTGTGATGAAACAAATAAATAAATGAAATAAAAAATGTGCATTAACTGTTAATGATTGACGGACCATTTCTCCTAAGGAAAGATATTGCTTCATGTATACTTCAAGGTAAAACTCTTCTTAAATTATATTTATTTCCATAAATTGCATAACTTAGGGCTCTTAATATCTAGATATTAGCTACCTAAACATTTAAACAGCAGAGTTTTGGTTCATTTAAACGCAACCGTTGTCCTCGATTTTCTCAAAAAATCAGGAAAATATAGAAATACCACATAATACCACTTATTCAACTACCCCATAAACACCCCTTCTCCACCCTTCCCCCTCCCAAGCAATCTACGCAAATTCCCATACCTTCAAGTGCACATAGCCATCTTTGTATATGGCTGAGTTTGTATTACTAGCAGCTACCATGTTGAAGAAACTGACTGTAATGCACTTGTCAATTGTGTGACTCACACCTACATGTAATGTACACCTCCAGACAAGGTGTCATTGCACCAAAGTGTCATTGCACCAAAGTGGGTGGACAAATTGACACACCCCTCAGTCACATGACTTTTTGTAAAATGACTTACCTCAAATTAATCACCTCTGTACAAAGTCAATGGGTCTGAAGTAAATTGATCCACCCCAGAGTCACTTTGGTGACTTGACAGTTTAGTACAATGACACACATGTGAGTCACTATTTCATATGTCAATGACTCACCTTTGACTGACATTGCCGAGGACGAGTCAGTAGGGGTGATTATATAACTGACAAGTGCATAAATAGTTTTGTAATAGCCTCCTCATTAATCGTCAGAATATTCCAGAATTGAAATGAAGTTCCCGGATTAGGTTAAACCTGGAAGTTTTTTGACTGCTTAAAAAAGTTTGATCCAATGCGGTCAAAGACTTGAATTTTTTTTTGTTACAAAATGACAATGCAAATGGCGAGGAATATCATGCAACATTTTATCGTGCAAACTTTTTATTATAGGTATCAGATTCTAGGTACTAGATTTCATGGCTAAACGCTAAAATTGATATCGTTAACTCGAGGCCTAATGTTACCACTGAATGCTTAGTGCGGATTTGAACACTTGTCTTAGCCAGCAGCTCCCGGTAGCTGTGCACGACCATCCCGCATTGCTTCTAATTTTGTGCGGGATTGTGAGAACTGATTGTCCGATTCTCGCAATCGCGCTGCTAATGCAAACCCTGTAGTTTTGTGTATTCCTGTATCAGTGACTTTATATGAATTATGAATAGAATACTGTCAAGAATTAATGCATATTTATTAGTTGTGCTGTTAGCCAATCACATTATTTTAAAATTAAAAGCAAGTTTTTTCACCATGGAAAGTATTGTAGAAGCAAAATACTAAACAAAACTTAGTAAGCTTTCTCATAGTACTACTGTCTTGGTGTATAAAAGCAAAGGCCTCCTTGTACATGTACATCCTTCAGCATAGGTGGAATACAGCCTGGGCCTACTGTAACTGCAAATCAAGAACAACCTCGATAGATCTACCAAGAAAAAAACATTTCTTCTAAACAAACTAAGAATCCTCCACCTTCATTCGGGCCTTTGAGCACAGAATTGTTGTAAATTGATGGAAATATCATAAAAATTTGGGCTTATTTACAGGGCAGCCCTGCGCATTGTATCATACATACTTCTTATTTGCAAGGCACCCCTGCAAATTGCATCATACATACTTCTTATTAAATAATTATTAAATAATTATTCAACCTTTTCTGTTTTAGAGCTTTGTTAACGAAAGTGAACAATACTGTAAGTAGTTATTCAAATTATTCTTCTTGCCATTATCTGATGAAAATTTAAAATGGACCCTGTATAGAAATTGCAAACGCCATTGCAATTATTATCAGGTGGTAGTCATATGAGTATCATTTTTGAACTTTGACATCTTCAGAACAAACTTAGTGTTGTAGAGTGCGAAGAACGGACAACAAAAGTCAGCTATTAGTCATATCCCACAATACACTTTTTGACATACTGGTAGCGTGTACATTGGTTTATTACACTTTCCATACATAAAGGTGAAGGTTTGTTGAACATTAGGCTACCAAACTTAGGCCAATGGTCAATGGGGCAAAATCCAGCCTGCATTCCATGCACTAAGACATGAAGATCTTCGTGGAAACTTACTTCTTTCTTTGGCGTGCGGCGGCGGGAAAAGTAGATTGCTGTTACTTGGCGTACTGGCGTGGCAATAAAATATCTACCTTGGCGTAAAAAAAAATTATTGCTGGATTTGTGGCATTGGCAAACAAGACACACAACGAGTTATTTACCTAAAATACCAATAAATCTTACAGAATGTACTAGGCCTACATGTATAAAACTAAATAACTTTGAAACAATCACATTTAAAGACACTTTAACTCCTTCTACTGTAGATTATCTTAGACGGACGATGCAATGTCAGCCATTATGAAAGAGGTGATGTAGGGAGGGTGTAATACTTAAATAAATTTTTCTTTGCTATATATAGTTTTGTGTATTTCTGTATTATTGACTATATATACAAATTATAAATAGAATACTGTCAAGAAGTGATGCATCCATTAGTTGTACTGTTAGCCAATCATGTTATTTTAAAAGTAAAAGCATGTTTTCTCATCGCGAAAAGTATTGTAAAAGCAAAATACTAAACAAGCTTATTGTGGTAACTAGCTGCATGGTCTCTTGACTGTCTTGGCATATGACTGTACCTTCATCATAGGTTTTACATGGAATGCACCCTGAGACGAAATTCACTACAAACTTGCTATCTTACCATATTATGTACCTTTCTTGCTTTAATTTTATACAAACAGTAGTTCTTTGAAGTTGTTTAACATGTAGTGCTCAAAAAGACAAAATTAGAAGACCCTTTATGCTTGCTTTGGCGAAAAAGTTTTTCCCAGTCGGACTTTTAAAGTTTCTGTCACTCGTAATTGTTTATGTTCGATGTCATACAGTATTACTTCTATGATTGTCGTACAGCTGATTGGCTAACAACTCATGCAAATAGATTCAACTAATAAGTAAACATTTGTATAGAAGTTTGACCTCATGAATAATCAACAAAATTTAGTTCTACTCTTAAAGTACAGTAATGGCTGAATAGTTGTTTGCATCACGAACAGAAGACTCACAGAAAATTACAAATCCTACCATTTCCAAGTAAGTTTTAAATGACAGGATTTTGTGGATAAAATGACAAATCTGTTGTGAACCTAGTGATAAAATATTTTTAATATTTTTAGTGAAGAATATTCTCAGGGAAGTTGTGTAAAGTTAAATAAAGTTAAGACAATTTTTTTTGTCTTTATCTCCAATGGTGTGCATAGGAAAAACCATAGCCTTTGTGAGGCCGCAGACCAGTAAACAACAGCAATCACACAATGTCAGCATACAGAAAAAGAAACTATGGCTAAATGATGGTAAATGATTCCATAACTACTGTAAGAGAAAGTGTGCCAAGAATCATCTGATTTTTGCCTAAACTGGATCATATTTTGTCAGATTTTTGTTTGCTGAAACGTAGAAAAGAAGTTGGGGAATTGTTTGAGTGCAAATTTGAACACGCAAAAGACAGTAACTAAACAAGTACATGTACTGTAAACAATTTTTACAGAAATTTGACCTCATGAATAATCAACAGAATTTAGTTCTGCTCTCAAAGTAATGGCTGAATAGTTAAGACTCACAGAAAATTAATAAATCCTACCATTTCCAGGTAAGTTTTAAATGGCAGGATTTTGTGAATAAAACGATAAATCTGTTGTGAAGCTAGTGATAAAATATTTCATAAATTTTACGTGAAGAACATTCTTTGGCAAGTTGTGTAAAATTGAATAAAGTTAAGACAAAAAATGTTGTCTTTCATCCCCAATGGCATACATTGAAAAAAACCATAGACTTTGTGAGGCCACAGATCAGTAAACAACAACAATCACACAATGTCAGCATACAGAAACAGGTAACTTGAAAGAAAGAAATTATGGCTAAACCATTCCATAACTCTTAAACTGAGAAAGTGTGCCAAGATTCAACTGATTTTGCCTACACTGGATCATATTTTGCCCAATTTTTTTTGTTCACTGGAATGTAGAAAAAAAGTTGGGGAATTGTTAACTTTACACACAAAAAACAGGTAGGCCTAGGTCCTAATTTAAAGAGAGCTTCAGCCCAAAAAACGTCCGCCAGTGCACCACAACTGGTTATCAAAGGCCGTGGACATTGACTTGGTTGTCGATGTTATGTCTGTCAAAGCGTTTCGTGATAGCATTTGTACTATCATAACCGAATACGCAGGCGACGACCCCGTCATTGTAATTGTGTGTTCAACTCTCTCTCTCTCTCTCTTTTTAAAAAAAAACGTCGCGGAGCATCGTAACTTACAGTAGAATGAAATCAGTGATAACGTCGCTACATCGGACTTGAATAACTCGGTCGGGCAAAAAATCAGAAACGACAGCAATTGGTGAACGTCAGCCAACAAGGAAAAAACAGATCAGTGGGGAATTAAAAGGCCTGCAATGGCGTAGGCCTATGACGAATTACTACGTATAGTAGGCGTATGCCTAGAACTTGTTTCAAAACAAATGAATAAATGGATGCATTGCACGGTGAAATTTGGGAGAAAAACGCCAAGCTTATTAATGAGGCCTTATTAATACCAGTCTTCAAAAAGAAAATGGCAGTTGCCAGTAAGCGTACGCCTTGTTGTGGGTCTTAATGACTCGAGTGTTGAACCTATATTAATTTTCGTGGAACTGGTTCATTACCAACATTTAGCAAATAATGACATGAATGGCCTACCTTTCCTTTACACCTAAGTCTCTCACGCGATGGTGACAGCTAACTTTTTAAAAGTAGATTCAGTAATCAACTTTCACACTTTGAAACGATACAATTAAGTTGAGATCGAAGGGTTCGGAGCAGGAGCACGCACGCAATCGACAGAATCTTCAACCGGGTGTCTTTTTATGACGTCATAGCAGAGTAGACGCTTTTAGAACAATGACGTATTTTTTTAATATTCTTGTAATATTGAACAATGACAGAATGAACACTCGCGCGGCTTGTAAACACACGTGGGTCTGTGGTCAATTGCGAGACGACTACGGGAGGTGAAGGCTGAACCTAGTGAATTAGTGTAAAACGGAACTAATTATTCTCAATATTTAAAGCGATGACGAAAGAGTCAAGTTCGGGGTCCTTTTTGTACCAGAATGTTATAGATTTGGGATACTTTGTGATGTTTTCCAAAAAATACCATCTAATATATCTCGGATGAGGGTACTTTGATAGGGGTCACCAGCGGTTTTGGTCTTTTTTTTTTTTTTTTTTTTTAGGCCGATGTGAAGAAGTGTTGTACATAAGGACATTTTAATGTCCCCCTCCCCTAACTCACTATAATAATTGTCCTCCCCCCTCCCCCCTCCCCATTCAATATTGGCTATTGTTACTATTTTTCCTGGAAATTTACGTTAAGAAAGGAATAAATTTAACATTGATAGGGAGGATAGGGGGTTACAATTCTCGGAAAAAAATTAAAGAAACATAACACTATTACATATGAAGTTCTCAAAAAGCTGAAGTGTTCCAGCAGTTTTGTCCAACATTGTAGGCCTAGGCCTACTCCCAATAAAAACATATCCCATAACATTTTCTTCAATTTAAGATGGTCTGCAAAGATTTAAACTTCAGTCACAAATGCTAAATTAACTCTGTTCACCTAATAATAGGTTAACGTTAGACCTCAGATAGTCCTTGAGTACTTGGTTAACCTACTTCCCTTCAACAACTTAAAAGTTTCAAGCCCTTGTATGACACTATAACAAGGCTTGATTTCTGATAAAATCACTCCACCTATTCAGTGCTGTCATGCACTATCCATTTAATAGTGTACCTCAGACTCCATAACAATCAGTGTAACAAACGCTGTTTAGAACTAGCTTTCAGTTACAGTTGTAATGTTAGCTAGCTGTCTATGGATACAACTAACTGACTAACGTAGTGTTACTGTTAAGTACTTTACGTGCGTGGGACCCGGGTAACAAACATTCAGACATTAACAAAGTCAAAGGTTTGAGGTTTTCCCGCGGGAAATTTTAAGAAAGTTTAGTTAGGTGATGTGTCACATGATTATATAGTGGCGTTATCGTCATGTGACGAACTATTTGCGACTTCAGAATGACATCTTTATGTGTAAGTTGCCATAACGAAAAATTACGTCAAAAAGCCATAAGGAGAAATGACGTAATATTGACGTCATAAAAAGACACCCGTTGAAGATTCTGTCGATTGCAAGTAAATGTGATATTATTCAAGGTAGACTTATTTGCGGCGTCCGCGTTTTCCCCATTTCTCAAATCGACCAATTTGCGCGCAAGGGCAGTGGCGCGTAGAATCATAAAAAAAAATGGGAAGAATGTACATGTCGCATGTCTCACTTTAAAATTTGTGTTCCTAAAAAAGAAAAAGAAAAAAAATTAAACAAAAACGGTAGAGCGCCTGTGCTTCCGCTTAAACTTTGACATGCACTTGATAGCCTACAGATTTTTTTATTGTAGAAGTGTAAACAAGATCGTACAAATTAAAAATCGTGATTTAGCAAGTAGACGTAGGCTAAATACAGAAGTGTATCAGTTGCAAGTTTCAGATCGTAAGTTTTGCCCACGTAGGGCTACATCCATCTTTCTCATTTATTAGCTTTTGAGTGACAGTCCAGCCGCCCAGATTATTTGATCTAACGTAGGTGTTACACCAGTTTCGCTATTGTTTTTGTTGGTGTATTTCAGTATTATTATTAACTTAAGTAAGTTCATCCTTATTCTACCTAGCATGGGGGTACCTAATTTCGTGCACTTAAGAAAAAAAATGGCGAAACTTATATTAAAAAAACGAGAACTTACCTTTAAAAATTCTTTGAAGGTGTCTCTAAATTGCTCATCTTTGTAACATTGATGAATAAAAAAGAAACTTTTTTATGAAAAAGTCGAGCGATAACAAATTATAACAAAACTCGAACATGTTTGTTTAAGTTTGAGGGTCTCCTAATTCATGCATCTAAAGGCACACTTTGGCTTTTGCTTTTTTTTTTTTTTAATTAGGAAAACTTGGAAGTCCCTTTAATCTAAAACAGTAGGCTATGCAAAATGTTGTTTTAAACAGTTAACGTATAGGCCTAGGCCTATAAAATATTGAAACGTCAAAAAAAGGGATAAATCACTCTTCTGAGTCTTTACAATGGGGGCATAAGATTAACAATCAATCGCAGTAAAATACGTTCTGATTCAATAGCTTGTTTTAAGTGATATCTGGTGAAAAGAATCTACCTAGACCTTTCATTTGTTTCTTTAATCTCTTTTTTCTTGTGCATTAGTAACACTCACATAGGCCAATTATTCATTTAAATAAGAATACTTTAAGAAAATATAAAAATTTTACACCCTATTGCAGGATGGAAATAAACTTTTGTAACGTCATAGCCTTAAGTTAAAGTTTAAGCTCTTAAATATTCATCAGTTTTGAAGCCAATGTGACCTTTGTTTAAACTTTTTTTTATAGCTTAGGCCATCATTACAAAATAAAACATCCTTCATCCTAACGTCAGTGACAGCAAATGGATGTGTGTTTGAGTGAGAAGGAAAAATTGCTGTTTTTATTGGCTCAAGTGGACCAGTATTTTTTAAAGGAAAATATCTTTTAGGATGTGAGTTATATTGCATTTTTAGTAAGAAATATTTGTCTCCCTTACCCCAGGAAGCGTCATTTTCATGATTTTAAATGTAAGTTTTAGCTCGTAAGTCCGGATTGTTCGAAATTGGTTGCTAAAATAGGTGGAATCGAACATATTAGGTAGTGCACGGAAATAGGAGGTGCACAAAATTAGGTTCAGTTACTATATTATTACCAGCACTTTTTTGAAAACGCGCATAAGAGGCGAAGTCAAAGATGGGGGACCCAAAACGGCAATGATATCACTGCATGGTAGAGTAGGGGTTTAGCACTGTGTCATTCCAGTTTTAGTCCGATCCCCCCTATGCACGACATTGCCCAATTTGGCACCCCTTGAAAATGTTGTCCGTAGCTTGAAGTTAAAATTGTACCCCTTGGAAAATGTGTCCATAGGGAGGGGGTTGGAGAAATCGGACTAAAACTGGAATAACCCATGTTTACTGTCAGGCTGATTATTGAAAGAATTAGTTCAATGGGCAATCATGTCCAAGTTATATGAAAGAAGACTTCAAAAGAAACAAAATGGTGAAGAAAGCGTTCAAAAATCCTATTCCGTTAAGGAGATATCTAATATCAAGTTTAAAGTTTGGTATCATTTGTGTTGAAACTAATGTTACTGAAATCAGACTACTGTAGTTAACATAACAAGATGACGGGCTAAGATTGTAAGATTGTAACTAACAACACCACCACAAAAACAAAAAAAATCAAAGATGCCCAGAGTTAGTAAATGACTTATCAATGTTGACTTTGAAATTGTGAACAGAATTGGAGCTAACTACCTACTCAGGCAAACCATTCCACTCATAAATAACTCTTGCGAAAAGCTAAAATGCTGAATATCTATCCGTGAGAACTCTGGTCAATTTCAAATTGTTACCACTTGTCACATGAGGATTAACTGAATACATTCAAGAAATTACATGAAGTCAAAGCATCACTACCAGATAGGAATTTTAAAAACCGGAACCATATCCCCACGTACACTTCTCAACTCAAGCGTGGTCAAACCAAGAATTTGCGATCTAGATTTATAAGAGAGATTCCGTACTTCAGGAATAAGTCTAGTGGCTCTTCGTCTCTTCGCTGAACCTGCTTTTAAATGAACTTATCCTTCTCATAAAAAAACGACTCCAAGCCTGAAAAGCATACTCAAGGTGAGGCCTGACTAACTGCTTATACAAATTTAAGAACAACCTCTCTACCAAGAAAACAAAAAAATTCTTCTAATTAAAGCATGCATCCTATTTGCCCTTGCAGCTGCTAAAGCGCACTGTTTAGAAGGCTTCAGATTTTAAGTAATGAATGACAACACCTAAATTCCTTTCTTGATCAACACACCTAAGATTTTAACCCTTCATGCAGTAATCAAAAGTCAAATTGCTCTTACCAAAATGAGTAACTTTGTATATATCAACATTGAATGACATTGCCACGTTTGGGACCAAGAAACTAACTTACCCAGATCAGATTGCAAAAGAGAAGAATCTGTAGCACCATCAACAATCCTGTACAGCTTAATGTCATCAGCAAATTAACAAATCCTGGGTCCAAGGGAAACATCAATATCATTAATAAAGATTAAGAAAAGAAGCGGATCCAATAAAGCACCCTGAGGAACACCACTTGTAACCTTCTTCCATGGAGATACTTTACCATTAACAACAACTCTTTGTGACCTGTCAATTAACCAAGAATTTTGTAGTTTGACCACGCTTGAGTTGAGAAGAGTACGTGGTGATATGATTCAGGTTTTTAAGTTCCTATCTGGTAATGATGCTTTGACTTTCTGTTATTTCTTGCATGTTTCAGCTAATCCTCATGTGACACGTGGTAACAGTTTGAAGTTGACCAAAGAGTTCTCACGGATAGATATTTTTGGCGTTTTAGCATTTTTCGCAAGAGTTATTAGCTCCAATTCTGTTCACAATTTCAAAGTCAGCATTGGTAGGTTCTTTACTAACTCTGGGCATCTTGGATTTTTTTTTTGGTGGTGGTAGTGGTGTGGTGTTAGTTTGGGCTTTTTATGGGGTAACTAACCCTTCTTAGCCCGTAATCTTGTTATGTTATGAATTCCAGACAAAAAAGATAATATCTGAGAGCACTGAATCACAACACTTCTTGATGTCATAGCCTCAGATTTCTCAAAATCTTTATGTAATTTCTATCACTTTTTTGTCTTGCGATTTTGTGGCTTAAAAACCATGATATATGTCAAAAAAGTAGTAAAACGGAATCTAGGAAGGGTATAACATAGCACCTGAAGAAAGTTTGAGAAAAAATAATTCAAATAGTAAAAAAAATTAAAAGATTTGTTTTAAAATACCTAAACAATTGTTAAGAATGTGAGGATGAAGATGCCAATTTTCCATAGTAGACTTACTACACCAGTCATTTCTACACAGATAAGACAGTTTTAAACTTAAATATCTCCTTAATGGAATAAGATTTTGCGATGCTTTTTTTACCATTTTGTTTCTTTTAAAGTCCTCTTTTATGTAAGATGGACATGATTGACCACTGAACTAATTCTTAGAATGGTCCTCTGTCTTCTGAGCAGCAGAGTTGGGCCCATTCTGATTCAGTGACCCAGTGGGCCGCCCACCGGGACCATGCTGCGTATATTTTTGACTTGGCACACTTGTCGCGGGTTGATTAACCCTTACTCTACCAGCACTTATATGAAAATGCGCTTGGGAGGTGGGGTTAAAGATAGGTCCCCCAAAATAGCAATAATATCACTGTGTGGTAGAGTAAGGCATGCAGAACAGTGGCATAACTAAGGGGGCAACCTTCCCTGGCTGCCCCCTGATAAGGAGGCCCGTGACAAAATATATACAGTACCTACTGTATTAGCCAAGGAGCATACCGTATGCAATCCAATGGCAAATTAAAAAGTTTAATCATGGCCAAGTTGAACAGAACACATCAATTTATGTTTCTCAAATTGATCAAGAATTCATTGATGAAAAGGTCCAAAAATTTACTTGGGTCTACTTTTGAAATATTTTAGACAATACTATAATTTTTCTTAAATTAAGTTAAACGTCTGAAAACCATAACGAAATAGCATTTTTATAGAAAAGTAGTACAAAATATTTTCTCTGTCCACCAGTACTGCTAGTCCACCACGTATAAAATGACTAACTGCGTATCCGTGTTTAAATTTGTGTACTCGTATCACGCAGGTGTACACAATTGAATATGAGGGAACAAAAAGTTTTCACGGGCTCTTAAGAGATGGTCTGTTCAAGATAGGCATGTTAGAATTTAAGTTGCATGCAAGATTGATCTACAATTGTATATCTTATCAATTAATTTGTTTGTTACCCCCAAATGTCTTGCCACTTTCTCCATATTGGTTTTGCATAAGGATTAAGCTTAAGGAGACCAAATACACTTTATAAAAAACACCTTACACTATCATTTGAGTTACATTAAGTTCTATTTATATTTGCAGTACGTGTATGATACGCTTGGAGCTGAGAATGCACAGTAATAGATACAGTGTATGCGCAAACACAAACGTGTTTCACAAAAAATTGGGCTGCCATCCAAAAAAGTGTCAATCAGTCAGTTCCCAGCCTCGCGAAAAGTTGCTTATTCTCTTCTGTGCGTCTTCTGCCCACTCGGATTTATGAATATATAATGAGCTGAAACATGCTGTTTTTTTAAGGTGATTACATCTTCGTTGCGGTAGAAAAAGATATCAATATATGAAAATTAGGCAAATAAAGGGTTGAAAAATATGATTTATGAACATTTGAATAAATTATTCGAGCAAAAAGTAATGAAAATTGGAGGGATTTATAACAATTTCATGTTTGGAAAAAATGGGTGCCAAAAAACGTGGTCACAAACCACATTTCCAGTCTTGGGCCCACACAATCTTTACATATCTGATAAAAAAAATTCTTTTCTATTCAATTTCATGAAAATAAGCATGGAAATCAGAGGAATCTGGTCAGGGGTTCGCAAGCTTTGCACTTAATCCAAAGGAACACATGTTGATTTCGCTAATATCGTACGATCCATGTCATGATTGGACAATGTGCAGTTTACATCTGTATCGTAGTCTTGCATGTCAGCATGTGCATGCTGTATACATACAGTATGAAATGACATTCGCACAAAATAGCCACAAACACCTGATAACGTGTACATGGGAATCCTAATTGTATATCAAATTTAGAATAAAATGAATGATATTTAGTGACAGCAGCTTCTTGAGGCAACTGAATACACTCAGTGTATGTAGGGTTTTGATCAATTAGAACCTTGGTGTATGGTGTCAATAATGATTTTCTAAATTCATCCTGTGCAGTAGTATTTTCACTATTCTTTTGCTATAATTCATAGGCTTAAATACATATATATTTGCTTATACTGCTAAAATACCATTTCACCAGGGATTAATTATCTCAAATAATAATTCCCTGATTTCATGTTCTTCCTGTAAACACATTGTTGCATTGTGAGCCTATTGGTGTGAATTTTCATCAGCTTGAACTACTGTATGGATTGGACTCTGCCTCCTCTGAGAAAATTTGAAGTTGAGATTATTTTGGTAATTTACTATGATAGCAATTTAATGAACTATGCCAGTTAAAATAAGACAGATTCAAACATAACAAAAAATATTCATTTTTTTTTATGGACCTGGGGATGAATCTTGCAGTAAGTCACATTCAGATGGTCAGAAAAACGCGAACTGGTAGTGTGAGAATGACCTCTAAACCCAAACACAGAAAATAAAAATTACCCTGGAAAATCACGTAATTCACAAAATAGTCTAAAACTTTGCATAACAGCGGGTAATAATCATGTACCCATTGTATAAATATGTAGAATACTTTGGCCTAGTTGTATGGCATATAATGGTATTCTATAGGAGGACCACATGTACACTTCAACCAGTGTTCTATATAGGCCTATCTGTACTTTCACAATGACATTAACTTGCAACAATAAAAATTGAAAATGCTATTTAGAGGAGAAAGACACTTTTCCTTCAGCATTTGATTTACTTCTGATACTGACAATTTATATACCCTTGAAATATAAACAGAATATACACCAGTACTGTTCATCAACTGCTCCAGACAATAATTTATAAAAATATTCACAACTTGAATTTTGTATTAAAAACAATCCCCATGCAAGGTAGGCCTACATATGAATATATGTAGTTAACCACTTGAATTTTGTTAACAGAAATTATTAATGAAACACTCTATAGGAAAAATAAAAATACATACACATCAACAGGAAAAGTTTTCACAACCATTCAGATCATATTTAAGCCCTAAAGCTATTGGCCTAAACTACTGTAGCAGATAATCTGCAGTCTAGATATCTTGGTCTTGAAGTATTTCCTCATTGTCTAATGCAGTATTTCAAGACAGTTATAAAAGGAAGGCATGCCAACATGGTAACACACCATGGTTCAAAACCCATAACTTCTCTAATACCATTGATATAAAGCCTTGAATGTTGGGTTTAAATAAGTTTTAAAAAATAACAAGAAGACCGACTCGAACAGAACTTACAGCGTCAAGATTAATGAAGGATGCAGAAAAGTGTAATGTGACTGACCTTGGAAATGCCCATATTTTTAATCGTGTGTAACTTACAAGCCAATTAATGAAGCAAAAACAACTTTGAATACGGAAACTAGATATTAACATAACTTTTTGCAACAAACTCTTCAGCAGATTACAAATCTTTTTCTATGGCAATCTTATAATGTAGCTAGCAAAATATTTTTAAAGGTTTGCATGTCCAAATCAGTTGCATTTGATTGGTCAAAAGTTGAGTCAGAAATTTGCATATATATGTGTATAATGCAAGTTTGTCATAATTTTGTATGACTCACCCTTCTACTCCCAGCAATGTCAGTCAAATGTGAGTCATATACATATATAGGCCACATTTGAAATGGCAACCATATGTGATTAGTGTTAGGCTGCACAAGAAATTTTTTTATTATTATTTTGGATTCTTATTTTTAGAACTCTCACATCCCTGGTCATAAAACTCATGAAAATTGCAAGATAAATTTGTTAACATTGCATTCCCTGCAAAAAATATTTTAAAACTTTCCTCCTTTGGTACAAAATCAGGGAAAATTTGAGACACTTTTTGAGGCCTTAGAAATAAAACTCATCATTTTTGTATTACCAAAATGAAGTTAAATCACACTATATACATCTAATCATCAACAAATCAAAAATTTGGTGTGAAAATTGCTTCCAACAACATGTTGACCATTAATTAGTCATTTATTAATCAATATCTCAATGAATTTGATAGAGACTGCCAACAAAATGGCTGTTTTAAGTCTAACAAAGCTTTCAGAATAGCTTTAAATTTGTCCTGATTTTGCACCTTTAGGAGAAACATTTTTGAACATTTTTTGCAGCAAACGGAATGTTATGGAATTTATTTTACCATTTCTAAGAGTTTCTTGACAAGGGATGCAAGAGTTTTTCAATAAGAATCAAAATTGAGGTTTTTTCTATGCAGCTTAAACACTAATGACCCTATGGTTGCCATTTCAAGTGTGTCTAATATGAAACAGTGACTGACATGTGTGTCAATGTACCAATTTGTCAGTCACTAGAGTGACTGGCTGGGTGATGTCACTTTATGCAGACCTTATTGACTTTGTTAACAGCTCTGGTGAGTTACTGTGGTGAGTCATTTGAAAAGAAATGTCAGTCACTTTTAAGTTTTTGAGGGATGAGTCAAAGTACATGCTTTTGTGACAAAGATGAGTGCATAATCCTGATAGAAGTTTTCTATCAAAATGTTTATCACACAATCCCACTTTTACTTTTTCAGCGGCAACATGTAATCTACATTTTAGCCATGTTGTATGCTCAGGCATTTGTAACTAATTCCCAAAGTTAACAATGTATTAAGTAGAATGACGCTATCAGCATAGGCATTGTAGCACGATCAAAGACAATAGAATCTACTGGTGAATCATGTACTTATGTAGGTCATTGGTATGGCAGGCGAATACGAGTGACATAAGATTTTTAAATGCTGCTGACTTACGCAACCCAAATTTTAAATGTCGCATCTACCTAGTGATCATTGGAGGCCCCGGTTTTTAAATGCCAGTGCACCACAACTGAGTTATCAAACCGTGGACAAATTTTAACATTCATACCTCGTATAAAGCACGTGATAGCATTTGGATATAAAAGTCATTGTAATTTTGTGTCAATGGCTACTTAAATGTTGCATGCCTTGGTATATCAGCCATAGATAGTTTGTCAACTGCTTGCATACAAGTAAAAGATCCAAACCTCAACAGATTGGTTGGCTCAGTCGATTGGTCGTATGAAGAGATTGGTTGGCTCAGATGATTGATCGTATGAAGAGATTGGTTGACTCAGTTGGTTGATCATATGAAGAGATTGGTTGGCTCAGCCGGTTGATCATATGAAGAGATTGGTTGGCTCAGCCGGTTGATCGTATGAAGAGATTGGTTGGCTCAGTCGGTTGATTGTATGAAGAGATTGGTTGGCTCAGTCAGTTGATCGTATAAAAAGATTGCTTGGCTTAGTCGGTTGATTGTATAAAGAGATTGGTTGGCTCAGTCGGTTGATCGTATGAAGAGATTGGTTGGCTCAGTCTCTTGATCGTATGAAGAGATTGGTTGGCTCAGCCGGTTGATCGTATGAAGAGATTGGTTGGCTCAGTCGGTTGATTGTATGACTGAGATGCAGGAGGTCCCAGGTTTGAGTCCAACAACCATTCAACCAATGATTTTTCCACATATACAGAATGGTACGCTGACATGAAGCACAGAGGTTGCTTATCTGCATTCCTCGATTCCCGGCCACCTTCTCCCCACCCAACTTTAGGAAAAGTAGCCAATGGCAGGGTGGCATGGATGAGGACGTTAAATGGCAGTCCCGACAGTGGAGATCCTCATTCCTTACTGAACCTGGTTCTCAGATCACTTCTCGAAACGGTGAAACCTGGTGATCATCCACTTCCGATCCAGATTCAAAAATTGGCATTGCCAGTTAGCCATTGTTGACCTAATGTGAAGTTGGAAGTTCCCAATCACGAGAGGATCATTGCAAACAAACATTGGTGTTATATCTGTTGTACAGTGATACATGTTACTGATATTTTGGATTTAAATCGTAATAATATATAACTTCTACTTCCTAGATTCACCTGTAAACATGTGATGAGAATGTTATAGACAAGATTAGCCATGGGTCAAGGAAGAAGCAAGTTCAGTGAGTTGCCAAGCGGTGAACACACTCCATTACCAGGAGATCCACCCGGTAAGAGTTACATGTCGGTGGATTATCAGTTTCTGGAGCAAATTATACACCTCAGATCAGGTAAGATATCCATTTACCATGAAAATCATTCTTGTCGCTAGGGTCCAAAGCAAAGTTATTCCAATCTTTAGAGGAGCAAAGGGAAATGATACAAAGATCTGGTTATGACAATGAGGACTAAGAAGTGGTTCTGTGCCCCCTGGTGCATACTGTACATGTATGTAATTGTCACAGCTACTAAAGAAAGCTTCCAGCAATGCCCATTAAGTACATGGTGGCGATGCATCAACTATAATGATGCTGCTCAGTTGATTTTCAGACTACCAAAATTTTCTCACATTAATGCTGTTTTGAAGTCCCTTCAACAAAGAATTGATTATAAATTTATTTTACAAGTTTTCAAGTGCATTAAAGGCCTTGCTCCAAAATATTTATGTGAAATGGTAGTTAAAAAATCATCCCGCTATGACTTTCTTTTCAAGTCCCTATTTGTTCCCCGTATCAAGCATAAAACTATTGGGGAAAGGGCCTTTGCTTATAAAGGTCCTTGGTTGTGGAATTCACTCCCAACTGAACTCAAATGTATTGATGTTTTCTTGACCTCCTTCAAAACTAAGCTTTAAATTTTTTTGTTTAAAAAGACATTATTCTAATGTGCAGCTTGATTCATTGTATTTCTATTTATGTTGTCATTTCTGTATTCTTATTTTTATTTTCGTATCTAATTTCCTTGTATGTAAAGCCCTTGGAATGTTTTCAAAAAATTAGCACTATATAAATGTATGTATTATTATTATTATTATAATATGTTAGCCTGTTGTGGTTTCAAAGGAATATTCCCCTGAATTCTCTTTTTCATTTATATGATATAGGACTATTAAATAAACGAATCGGTGTAAAACCAGGTTGATATCTTATTCCGTTTAAGAGTTTTTATATTTCATAGATTTCACCAGTGTGTTGTAAAGTGCCTTTGCATTGAACAGCCAGACATCATACTTGCTGATCCAAGACAAAATTTGTAATGCATTTCTTTGAGAAGTAATTGCCTCTTTTTAAATTATTAGAAACAATTTTTGTTTGAATTTTGAGATGTGGTATATCATGCACTTTATAAGAACATGCTTTTCCCATCTGCCTATGTAACTTACGCTCTGAATAAAAAAAATGTACTGTATTTGTTCATTTTTATGACATACACTGTATACTGCAGTGGTCACTTTTCAAAACACTGGTGAAAACCAATTTTTTTTTCTTTAATAGTCTTCTATCATATCAATGAAAATTGATGGTAATATTTTTCTTTTAGTGGAAGGTGTTGCATATATCACACAGTGAATTATTATTTTGATATCTTTCAGGCTTTTTTGGTGGAGTAGGCAAAAAGAGCAACTTGAAACAGCATTTCCCACAAATCTTCAACATATACGAGGCTGGCTTCGAAATCAATAAGCTTATCAGAATACCACTAGTTGCCTTCAGAGAGGATGCAGGTCTTGTTTGGCAGTTCCAAGTCATTGCATTCAAGCCTCTGTTGGGGAATCAGTCATCAGGGTATGTCAAGTTTACAATAAAGATTTCATCAGAGTTCATGTAACCAAGGCAAAATTAAGCCTTTTATGGGCAGGGGCAGGACTGTAAAAAGCTGAAATGATGAAAATTTGCCAAATTAATGGTGGAAGTCTTGACTTAAGTAAAACAAAATAAGTAGAAATCAAACCCCAAAAGCTTGTAATTAGTCTCTGACTTTTTGGAGGGCCACAGGCAAACTTCCCTTCCCCCATTCCTCTCCCCCCCCCCCCCCTCAAATGATGAAACTTTGTAAAATTAATGGTGGAAGTCTTGATTTAAGTGGAACAAAATAAGTAGAAAACAAACCTCAAAAGCTTTTAATTAGTCTCTGACTTTTTGGGAGGGCCACAAGCAAATTTTCCTTCCCCCCTGCTCCCACCTTCACTCCATTATAATCCATAACTGCATGTGCCTAACATTCATGTCCCTGAGTGCAGCAGAAGATGCTTCATGAAAAGTATAAGGACTCATTTCAGTATATATGTTGTTGTGTATGAAATTCTTTCAGAAATCTTCTTTCAGAAATCTTGTAGTTTGATCCTGTTCAGTCTGGTCCGGCTACTTAATGCATCTAGTCAAATCAAGTGGAGTATGTATTTCTAAAGAGATGGAACTCCCTTTTTTTGCCACCACAATTGGCTGCCATTTGGGAGACTCACATAATATGGTCACCTGACAGTTACCACCTTATTAACATCTTCGGGTTTCAGGTGATGCACTCGAGCACGACTGATTACATCATATAAATGATTGCATAATCACGACCAAAACTTATGCCAAAGTTTTGAAATTATGCATGTGTGTGTGGCTTATTGTCAGGTGATCATATCATGTGACAATCTCCAGTTCTCCTTCAAATTGTTTCCCTCTACTCTCCAAAAGTAACCGTTGTAAATTAGAGCCAATTCAAATTAATGCTCTAAAAATTATTTTTCACATATATACTCTTTATTCTATCTGGTGTTATTCCTATGCTCCACCCAGGGAATTGTTGGTATGGTGTATATTTATACTTACCTTTGTAGTTTTCCTGGGGTGGGGTGGCTCTGAAACGACTCCTTTGTGTTCACGTTTACTTGTGTGTCCCCTGGCTGTTGTCAGGTTTTGTTTATTCGTGGTGGCCTTTGGCTACCCTTAAACTATGTGCCTGCCAAGTAATGTATTATATATGTACAGTATTCATTTGTTAAAAAATGTGTGTTTTTATGATTAAGAATTTCAGTATACTGCTTGCTTTTGGTTTTGGTTTTTTGCTGGGTGTATAGTTTCTCCAAGTTTGATCTAAATTGTTTTGGTCTCTTCTCAGACCAGTCGGCTCGAGATCTCTGAAAGTCAAAGAAAGCTACATAGATATGAAGAAAATCAACGACCTCCCCCAAACACGAATTCTGGGCACCTCATGTCAGCTTTGGACAGATGTAAGTAAACGTAACAGGTATATGGACAGGTAGAGATTATTAAGTCAGATGACAGAGCATTGAATTCTGAACAAAACAGTTTTTAGGTGGTCTTGTTTTTAAGTTATGACAAATTAAAATTTGTAAAAAAATTCAGCATGCGCAAAAGTGATGGTGTACTGTATGAACAGGAATACACCTAAAAAAAAATTAGATAATTATTTATGTTGTTTTTGCAAATTTCAAATAGTAATGGTTTTCTATTTGTGTTCTACTTTTACATCTTGGTCAAAATATCCAATTTTATGTTCACTGTAGCCAACTTCTCCAGTTCAAAGTATGTGGGGTGAAGGACTGAAAAAACACTATGTTAGCATTAAAGTTTTCCAGCTGTCTCATTCTGCTCTCACAAAATATTGAGTTGTTTATGCTAATTAGGTATTCTAGTGGTCGGAGTCAACGTAACAGTGTACGAGCTCAGTACAGGTTTTGCCAAGTTGGAGGGGAAACTATATCTTTACAGTCAATGGGATATTTTTTATGAATACTTGTGTCGCCTCCGCCAGTCAGCGAAAATTAATGGTACTCATTTATCTAATACACAACATATTTGAAGAAAAATAAATTAGGTCTAGTATTTGTTGAAAAATGACAAAAAATATGTTTTTTTTCCATTGACTGCAATGATAACTGACTGTTTGTTTTCCCCTTTGACTGAAGATTGAGATCGTCAAAAAAGCATTGTTACGTCGCCGTGCACCACAACATTCGCGGATGTCTGATCTCCAGAATCTAAGTTTCAAAATGCTGTAGAATGGTCAATTTCTAACCGATTGTGATGGGACTTTCTGCTGTTTGCATAGTTTTTAGTATATTTTATTCCATTTCAGCTCATGTTGTTGCTACCTGACCATATACCTTTAAAGGCCAATAAAAGCCTGACTATTAACAGAGTTGTCGGTGGAAAAGTCTTTTTGCTAATCCATGGAAATTTCAAATTACACATTCTAAATTATTGATGCTCATGTTGTGGAAAAATTACTAAAATATTCGCTTGAATTTATTAACCAATTTTAATCTGCATTATTTTAGAATTTAAAGGACACCCCCAGTTCCTCCTGACCTACCTTATCTTAACCCTCTTTCCCTCCCTATTGAATGTAGACCATTGTTAATGTTTTTTTTGGTTTTTTTCCTGGAAATGGCATTAAAACAAAAATTAAATTTAAAATTGATGGTAAGGAGGGAGAGGAAGGGAAAGGGAGAGGGGTGGGGTGGGGGGAGGTAAGGAGTTACAATTCTCAGAAGGAAAAGAAAAAAAAACCTAACAATAACATGTGTAGTTCTCATAGAACCAACAGTTTTGTCCAAGATTGTAGAAGAGGTGCAGTGAGGTGAAGAAGACAAAAAGACACATAGCACATATACACATGCCACACATTTATTGCCCCCTCCCCATGTCCCCCTGGGAGTTATTTATGGCTCTGGAAGAGTAAATGAATTGATATTGAAATAAATTATCTACTAGTTGTTCTTTTTTTTTTTAAAATGTAGATTCAAGAGATTGCCCAGCAAGGTGGCAGGTTAGTCTGTTTGGTCCGATCTGGTGGATTTGATGGAAGCCTCTTTTCATCCAAACGAGGTAATATTTCACTTCACGTTTTTGTTTTTACTTTTTTTCCAAAGTGAACAACCTGTTTTGTATTTCCATTTTGAATAATTTTTTTGGAATATTCAGTTTCTTAACATTCTGTTTTTTTTACCGATTACTCTTTATACTTACAAATTTTTTTGTTTTCACAAATTTTGTAATCAAACAACAATAATAATAAAACAAAATAGTAAAAACAATGTTATTATTGATACGATGGAGATGGTACGATGGAAGTAAATCCGCAGTCCTGTATATGAAGGTGTAACATCAGATTGGTTCGATGTAGCAACAGATGTGAATCAAGGATGTCCCATGTCAGGCTTCTTGCTCATCATTGCACTGAAGTGGGTACGCGATGCGACGCACTGTCAATGGTCACAGGAATGGCATTAGGTGGAACTTTTGCACGCTACTGGAAGATTTAGATTACGTGGATGACATAGCCTTATTGTCAAGCAAATGAGATCATTTACAGCTAGGACAAAACTTCACAACTTCAAACCAATGCAGGATATGCAGGGCTATTAATGAATAATATCAAGACAAAGGTGATGAGAATTAATGCTAGAAGGCAAGATGCTTTCTCCGTGAGTGGAAAAGAGGTGCACGACATTTATGAATTCATGTACTTATGAGCCACCCTGATGAAAGATGGCAGGACACTGATTGACAAATGAGAAGATTAGGCAAGGCTAGAAACACTTTCATCACCTTAAACAACATTAAAAATCTAACAACTACAGCTTAAGTACACAATAACAAATATTTCAAACAAATGTTATGTCTGTGCTTCTATACAGATCATGCACATGAAGAATAAATAGGGGTGACGATAAAAAAGTAGATAATTTTTAACAAAACTGCATTCGCAAAATATTAAAAGTCCGTTGGCCAACAGTAATTTCAAATAATGACTTGTATAGAAAGACAAAGATGTTACCGACAAGCATAAAAATTCGTGAGAGAAGATGGAAAGAAATGGACATATTTACGTAGAGATGCCACCAATAATTCAAGGGTAGCTTTGTCCTGGACACCAGATGGGTGAAGAAAAAGAGGCAGGCCAAAAACAACTTTGAGGCGAATTAATGGTAGAGAAGGAGAGAGATGCTCGGATGGGGGAGCTGGAACCAAGTCAGTGAAGTGGCACAAGACAGGAAGAGATGGATCTCTGTGCTGAAGGCCTCAATCTCCACTTGAGGAAAAGGGAGCAGTGAGTAAGTGAGTGATTATTGATAAAAGAAAAAAACATCGATTTAAAGGATTAGATTAGCGGTCAAGCAAGTCCATCTTATATGAAAGAGGACTTTAAAAGAAACAAAATGGTGAAGAAAGCATTCAAAACTCTTATGCCGTTAAGGAGATATCTAAGTTTAAAGTTTGGTATCATTTGTGTAGAAACAACTAAAATCAGACTAGTTGTGACATCACAGCCTCAGATTCCTCAAAGTCTTTATGTATTTTATCATATCTTGTGGCTCAGGAAAGTGGTAATACAAAATCTTGCCATGGTAATTAAAAGTTACCACCTGAGAAAGTTCGAGGAAAAATAAGTCCAAAAGTAAAAAAATTAATTACTGTAACTTTTCTTTGAAATAAATTAACAATTGTTAAGAATGTCCCTTATAAAAAAAAAAACCCAACTTTACCTGGTTGTTTTTTATCAATAAGATACATAAGGATTTTCCACCTTTCCATGGTTGCTTGACAAGAGCACATTTGGATCTGTTTCTCTGTTTTCCAATGTTTGACAACCATTGGTTGGTTGGGCTTCAATGACCACCTTTTCCAACGTTGTATTTGACACTCATTCCCCTATCATACCTTTTCAACCAAAAACCACCATTTACACAACAAAACCGACCATTTGTTGGCAGTGGTGGTCAATGCCAGGTCAATGGCCATGACATCCTGTTTTTAAGTGTACATGTATTGTATTAAACAAATTATATGCTATAGACAATACGGTTGTCAATGCAGGTTTAGTAAAACCTACAACTTGAAATTCCAACATTTACAACCAAGTTCATGCCTCATAAAAATCAACATGTCGACCACTATGATGTGGGAAAAGGTAGTTTTCTAGGGAAATCTGATAAACGTAGGAAAAGGTGGTAAACCATAGTTTACCCACCACATAAAATATTGGAAATGGTTGTCAAAAATGAAAGTGTACAGTATATGCTAATTGATGGTTGTCATATAATGGTAAAATATGACTTAAAAGGGTAAGAAAGCAAGGGTGTTATATGAAGGTTTTGGTGGAGAAAAGTGGAAATTGGAACAAATCTGATTGTTTTTGTAAGGGAGAGGGTAACAACCTTCCATATTAGACTTACTACACCAGTCATTTCTACAAAGATAAGACGAGTTTTAATCTTAATATTTTCTTAACAAAATAAGATTTTTGAAGGCTTTCTGCACCATTTTGTTTCTTTTAAAGTCAGTCTTTCGTAAAAGATAACTTGCTTGACCCACCAAGCTAATCCTGTAAGGTCCTCTTGCATAGCTACTACTAAGCTTTTTATTTTGTTAGTTTTTTATTGTTCTAGTACGCTATATTATCATCATTATTATTATTAATATTATTATTATTATTGTTATTATTATTATTATTATTATTATTATTATTATTATTATTATTATTATTATTATTATTATTATTATTATTATTATCATTATTATTATTATTATTATTATTATATTATTATTATTATTATTATTATTATTATTATTATTATTATTATTATTATTATTATTATTATTATTATCATTATTATTATTATTATTATTATTATTATTATTATTGTGATTATTATTATTATTATTATTATTATTATTATTATTGTTATTATTATTATAATTATTGTTATTATTATTATAATTATTGTTATTATCATTATTATCATTATCATTATTATCATTATTATTATCATTATTATTATTATTATTATTATTATTATTATTATTATTATTATTATTATTATTATTATTATTATTATTATTATTGTTGTCATTATCATTATTATCATTATTATTATTATTTGTATTATTATTATTATTATTTTTACTATTATTATTATTATTATTACTATTATTACTAATATCATTATTATTATTATTATCATTATTATCATTATTATTATTATTGATTTCTATAGCCAATACAGACAATAAAAAGTAACGTAATGAATGCACTTCATATATAATTCAATAAAATGTAGGGAAAATATACAATCGTGTAAAAAAATAGATGTGTACAATTTCTAAATTCTACAAATTAAAAAGATATCAATAATTACACTAATACTCAACTAAAAAGATGTATAAAGACACAGGTAATCAATATTAAAAAAACAGCTTAGTTATATACAAATATGTTCACAAGTAAATAAGCTCAAACTTGCTGAACTTGCTTGACCACTGAACTTGCTTGACCACTGATCATGCTTGACCACTGAACTTGCTTTACCACTGAACATGCTTGACCACTGAACTTGCTTGACCACTGAATTTGCTTGACCACTGAACTTGCTTGACCACTGAACTTGCTTGACCACTGAAGCTGATTGACCACTGAACTTGCTTGACCACTGAACTTGCTTGACCACTGAACTTGCTTGACCACTAAACTTGCTTGACCACTGAACTTGCTTGACCACTGAACTTACTTGACCACTGAACATGCTTGACCACTGAACTTGCTTGACCACTGAACTTGCTTGACCACTGAACTTGCTTGACCACTGAAGTTGATTGACCACTGAACTTGCTTGACCACTAAACTTGCTTGACCACTGAACTTGCTTGACCACTGCACTTGCTCAATCACTGAATTTGATTGACCATTTAACTTGCTTGACCATTTAATTTGATTGACCACTGAACTAAACCTGTTACTGTTGTGATTTTCTTTTCGTCTATAGCTTGTGAGTTACTTCTCTTTTATGATATTCCGGTAGCGCCAACTCTCACGTTTTATGTCTACCATACCATCAATGTTACGGTGCTGTGCGAAAAAAGTATCTTCAAGAAGAATTGGATCACATTATGCGACTGGCAGGGGCAGTTCTCCGCATTTCTAAATGTTGGCTGGAAGCTCATCGACATAGAATTCTCATGCGATTCAATGCATAAAACACGTAAGGACAAATAACTAGTTTAAAGGAATATTCTCATGGTTTTTTAACAATTCTATTTGAAAGAGCATACTCCTAGAGCCAATTTGGAACAAAAATCAGATTGATATTATATTCCGTTCAGGAGATATCAATTTTTAAAGATTTCCCAATTGCATTTTAAAGTTTTTTTTACAGTATGATGAATTTGTGTTTGATGATGTCATAGAGGCAATTCCATTGCAAATGTTTATGTATTTCTTTAAACGTTAATTGCTTTTTTCTGTATGATTAGAAACAATTTTCCAAAAGTTATTAAAGTAGGGTATATTTGGCAATGTATTTAAATACCTAACTTTCATCAATTTATTTTTCTACCAGGTTTTAAGTAATAAAAAAGGATGATAGATTTGAATGAAATACATCAACTTTGTGGGAGATTGTGTTGCTGTGATGTCATACTGAGCCTTTTCTATTCGTTTATTGTCATTTTTTGTAATCAGTTCTCACAATCCCGTCAATTAGAAGCAATATGGGATGGTCCTGCACAGCTACCGGGAGCTGCTGCTGGCTTAGACAAGTGTTGAAATCCGCTAAGCATTCAGTGATAACATTAGACCTCGAGTTAATGATATGAATTTTAGCAATTAGACATGAAATCTCTTTGTACCAAAGATACCTAAAATAAACCGTAAGCTTCTTTAAGTTGCACGCGTGTCCCACAATATTCTTTGCCAATTGCGTTGTCATTTTTGTAACAAAAGAATCTCAAGTCTTCGACTGCATTTGATCAAAGGTTTTTAAGCAGTCAAAAAAACTTCCAGGTTTAGCCTCATCCGAACTTCATTTCAATTCTGAAATGTTCTGAGCAATATATGAGGGGGCTGTCATGAAACTATTTACAGTCAGTTTCTTCAACATGGTAGCTTTTAGTAATAAGAACTTAGCCATGTACAGTGATGGCCGTGTGCAGGTAATGATATAGGAATTTGCATAGATTGCTGGGGAGGGAGAAGGGGTGTTTATGGGATAGTTGAATAAGTATTAGGTATTGTGGCATATAAAAACAGTTTATTTTTGCAATGCAAAGATGTTTCTGACTTAATGCACTAAAAAGCTTAGTTATGATAACACATCATGTTGCTAGGTGTCAGGGGGCTTATTTGATATTTCTATACTTCCCAATTTTTGCAAAATTCGAGATCAAAGGTCACGTTTAATTGAATACAAAATTGGTTGTTTAAACATCTACTGTAGGTCGCTAAATGCACAGCCCTAATATTTATGCAATTTACGGAAATAAATATAATTTAAGAAGAGTTTTACCTTGATATATACAAAAAAAGTAAAAGTGTATTTATTGGTAAAATAATTTGTATTGCTTGTGGAAATTCCCTACTAAAATTTTGAATTTTCTATCAAAAAGTTTTTAAAGAGGGAAATTTCTTCCCAAAAATACGAAGGTAGTGCAAACCCTGCCCAGTATTTGATTGGTCAGTATGATTCCTCCAGTATACGATTGGTCTATTATGGACACGTGAATCTCGACATTATTTAAATTAGTTTTTTGGAAATTGTTGATTCAGATTTGAAAATGTCTATACTGACCTCCATGGCAGATCTTCAGCTATACTACTATAGCATCTCCGAATGGGTCTCCAACAATTGCTCCACAACATGATATGAAAATGGCAGTGGATGTCTTGACCTACAATCCTGGACAAAAGTCTTTACCTTTTTTGGACCTGCAACTTTTAACATTTATTATTTTTTATTCATTCTTTTTTCTTACTTCAAAGTAAATTATATTGAACACTAAATCAGTATTTTATTACTTCAAATATTTATGTCCTAAAATTTGGTGACTTTTTCTTGAAATTTAGACAAATATAGAAAATTTGAAAGACTAAAATCTAATTAACAAAACATTTATTTAAATAATTCAAAAGAGATTAAAGTACTTTCTTCATGAGTTTGTTTCTTTCAAAGTTGTCTTTCATATAAGACGGACTTGCTTGACCACCGAACTAATTCTGTCTGTATATACATATTGATTTCGTCTCAATCTGTTTTGCATTTCTTACATAGTTTCTTTTCGGAGGGTGACTTTAACAAAAAATTAGTATGAATGATTTATAAGAAATTGAAGTTGTTTTCTTCATCATTTTCTTTCTTTTTAAGTCATCTTTCTCGTAAAGATGAACTTGCTTTATCACTGAACTAATCTTGTCAGTATATATGTATTGCAGGGCTCCCGGTAAACCTTTAAAAACCTTTATTGACAAATTGAACCTGTATTCCTTTCAAAATAACCTTTAAAACCTTTAAAAACCTTAATTTTCAAATCTTAATTTTTTTAAGTAAGGTAAATGATTAGAGTGCCAAGGTTTTAGCTTCATTGTAAGTATACACATCCATTTAATAGCATATCTGTTCTCAACACACATTTAAAAAGTAGCAGGACCAAAATAAAATTTCCAACTTCACGTAAGTAATGGACTTTTGGCGCCACCAACTGCCTTTTGCCTCAGAATATGCTCATTGTATGAAAATTTATTCCATGAGGTAACCTTTATAAACCTTTTATTTAAATCCAAAACCTTTAAAAACCTTTATTTCAACTTTTCCAACCTTTAAAAAAACCTTTATCTTGAAAAAGAGTCACTGGGAGGCCTGGTATTGGTTTCTTCTGAAACTGCTTTTCATTCTGTATATTGATTTCTTTTCAGAGGGCGATTATCTATCATCAAGGAGTTTACGGCAGAATTCTGTCTGGTTTTTTGAGAAAGAGGCTTCCAGAGTGATGGACCATACAGCCGTGTGGGAAGGCACCATCATCACATACTTTCATCGTGTGAAGGTAAAATAAGTAGAAGTACCGTATACTCTCTAATAAGTGCCCTGAGCACTTTTGAAAACTTTCTAGAGGTGGGCAGTCTTTGGAGATACTGTGTACATATAGCCTAGCCTTAATAACATTGCACTGCACATTTAGTGCTAAACAAATGCATGTATCGGAGTCTGTGCTAACTTTAGTACTAACATTACGACAAGTAAAAATAGTTCCACTTTTACATATCGCTACATAAATTTTCCACCAATAAAAATTGCATTATAAACATCATAAAGATACATACCACGGTATCTAAATCATTTTCCCTTTATAATAACATAAATGATTACCGGGCAAAAGTTTCAATCATTGTACAGCCGTAATGACAAGAATGATGTTTGGTGGTTGTGTAGTATATCACTACAGATCCTAAGTACTGGTGCGGCAAGTGCAGATTCAGCTCTGGCAATGTGTCACAGCAGCACAAAATTAGCACGGTGGGTGCTTATGGGAGACGGGTGCTTATTAGAGAGAATATGGTAGTTATTTTCTATGAAAAAACTTTTAGTTAGGAAAGGGAAGCTGACCAATCGATTGATTTAAAATATTCAAATTATTTAAAATTATGGAATAAAGTTATCAATTTATTTCAATTTCAAAATGAATTGTTGATTGATTTCACATTTAAAATGAATTGTTGATTGATTTACACATTTAAAATGAATTCTTGATTGATTTACACATTTAAAATAAATTGTCTATTGATTTAAACATTTAAAATGAATTGTCTATTGATTTACTCATTTAAAATGAATTGTCAATTGATTTACACATGTAAAATGAATTGTCTATTGATTTACACATGTAAAATGAATTGTCTCTTGATTTACACATTTAAAATGAATTGTCAATTGATTTTACATGTAAAATGAATTGTCTATTGATTTAAACCTTTAAAATGAATTGTCTATTGATTTACTTATTTAAGATTAATTGTCAATTGATTTACACATTTAAAATGAATTGTCGATTGATTTACACATTTAAAATGAATTGTCAATTGATTTACACATTTAAAATGAATTGTCAATTGATTTACATTTAAAATGAATTGTCGATTGATTTACACATTTAGAATGAATTGTCAATTGATTTACACATTTAAAATGAACTGTCTATTGATTTATACATTTAAGATGAACTGTCTATTGATTTATACATTTAGAATGAATTGTCAATTGATTTACACATTTAAAATGAATTGTCTATTGATTTACACATTTAAGATGAACTGTCTATTGATTTATACATTTAGAATGAATTGTCAATTGATTTACACATTTAAAATGAATTGTCTATTGATTTACACATTTAAGATGAACTGTCTATTGATTTATACATTTAGAATGAATTGTCAATTGATTTACACATTTAAAATGAATTGTCTATTGATTTACATTTAAAATGAATTGCCGATTGATTTACACATTTAGAATGAATTGTCAATTGATTTACACATTTAAAATGAATTGTCTATTGATTTACACATTTAAGATGAACTGTCTATTGATTTATACATTTAGAATGAATTGTCAATTGATTTACACATTTAAAATGAATTGTCTATTGATTTACACATTTAAGATGAACTGTCTATTGATTTATACATTTAGAATGAATTGTCAATTGATTTACACATTTAAAATGAATTGTCTATTGATTTACACATTTAAAATGAATTGCGATTGATTTATACATTTAGAATGAATTGTCAATTGATTTACACATTTAAAATGAACTGTCTATTGATTTACACATTTAAGATGAACTGTCTATTGATTTATACATTTAGAATGAATTGTCAATTGATTTACACATTTAAAATGAATTGTCAAGTGATTTACACATTTAAAATGAATTATCTATTGATTTACTCATTTAAAATGAATTGTCAATTGATTTACACATGTAAAATGAATTGTCTATTGATTTAAACCTTTGAAATGAATTGTCAATTAATTTACTCATTTAAAATGAACTGTCTATTGATTTACACATTTAAGATGAACTGTCTATTGGTTTATACATTTAGAATGAATTGTCAATTGATTTACACATTTAAAATGAATTGTCTATTGATTTACACATTTAAAATGAATTGCCGATTGATTTACACATTTAAAATGAATTGTCAATTGATTTACACATTTAAAATGAATTGTCTATTGATTTACACATTTAAGATAAACTGTCCATTGATTTATACATTTAGAATTAATTTTCAATTGATTTACACATTTAAAATGAATGTATTATTTGAAGGTCTATGGACATGTATCAATTGAAGGTCTATGGACATGTATCAATTGAAGGTCTATGGACATGTATCAATTGAAGGTCTATGGACATGTAGCAATCAAAGGTCTATGGACATGTAGCAAATGAAGGTCTATGGACATGTATCAATTAAAGGTCTATGGACATGTATCAATTAAAGGTTTATGGACATGTAGCAATTGAAGGTCTATGGACATGTAGCAATTGAAGGTTTATGGACATGTATCAATTAAAGGTTTATGGACATGTATCAATTAAAGGTCTATGGACATGTAGCAATTGAAGGTCTATGGACATGTAGCAATTGAAAGTCTAGGACATGTAGCAATTGAAGGTCTATGGACATGTAGCAATTAGAGGTCTATGGACATGTAGCAATTAGAGGTCTATGGACATGTAGCAATTGAAGGTCTATGGACATGTAGCAATTAAAGGTCTATGGACATGTAGCAATTGAAGGTCTATGGACATGTAGCAATTGAAGGTCTATGGACATGTAGCAATTGAAGGTCTATGGACATGTAGCAAATGAAGGTCTATGGACATGTAGCAAATGAAGGTCTATGGACATGTAGCAATTGAAGGTCTATGGACATGTAGCAATTGAAGGTCTATGGACATGTAGCAATTGAAGGTCTAGGACATGTAGCAATTGAAGGTCTATGGACATGTAGCAATTAAAGGTCTATGGACATGTAGCAATTGAAGGTCTATGGACATGTAGCAATTGAAGGTCTATGGACATGTAGCAATTGAAGGTCTAGGACATGTAGCAATTGAAGGTCTATGGACATGTAGCAATTGAAGGTCTAGGACATGTAGCAATTGAAGGTCTATGGACATGTAGCAATTGAAGGTCTATGGACATGTATCAATTGAAGGTCTAGGACATGTAGCAATTGAAGGTCTATGGACATGTATCAAATGAAGGTCTATTATTATTATTATTATTATTAATCATTTCTATAGCGCAATCAAACATTTATAAAAATATAACGAGTGCGCTGTACAATAAGAATATACAAAATAATATGAATATATAAACAAACTAAAAAGTGAAACGGTAAAATATACAAAATATTAAAAGCGGAAATGTACAACCTATAAAAACGTTAAAATGTGATAGAAAAATATAAAAATCGATCAATTGTATTCCCTAATAAATAGATGAGTTTTGAGTTCACGCTTGAAATGGGCAAGATTGCTGCACTTGCGGATATTGTACGGAAGCTTATTCCAAATCTTAGGGCCACATACACTAAAGGATCTATCAGCAAACTTAGAACTACGAGTAAAGGGAATTTCTAAAATGTTATCATCAGGTCTATGGACATGTAGCAATTGAAGGTCTATGGACATGTAGCAATTGAAGGTCTATGGACATGTAGCAATTAAAGGTCTATGGACATGTTGCAATTAAAGGTCTATGGACATGTAGCAATTGAAGGTCTATGGACATGTAGCAATTGCAGGTCTATGGACATGTAGCAATTAGAGGTCTATGGACATGTAGAAATTAGAGGTCTATGGACATGTAGCATTTGAAGGTCTATGGACATGTAGCAGTTTTTATGTTGGTTTAAAGAGTATAAAAATTCGAGCAGATCAGTTTTTGAAATTTTGAAAAAAACACTCAGTTTTTGTGAGTTATGACTGCTGGGGTTTGAAATGTTTTTTTTTGTTTTTTGTTTTTTTTATTATCCACTCAGAACATACAAAGAGCACATACAGCTGTCATGATCAGAGATATACAACAATCGATGGAACATGTATTTCCATTTACTCCAACTCAAAAAAAATCTGACAAAACATTTTCATAATTGCTGAAAAGACCAATATATCACAATAATCTCTAAGATAAGACACATGTGAGATGCTGACTACAGTACTTAATTTTGTAAATAATGTTTTTTGCTAAAAGCAGAATCAAACGGAGTGTTTTGTCATCCGCTGGACCAAACAAAATGTCATTATAAGGCATAAGTGTTCAAATTCATTCCAGAAGCATCTAATAACATGACACTGATGAAATAAATAAATGACCTTCTCAGAGGAAATATTACAAAAAGAACATGAATCATCATCATCAGTTAATCTTATTTTTAGTAGAAAAGAATTGAGTGATATAATTCTATTGGTAAGTCTGATATAATTCTACTGGTAACCCTGATATGATTATATTGGTAACCCTGATATAATTCTCTTGGTAACCCTGATATAATTATTTTGGTAACCCTGATATAATTCTATGGGTAAACCTGATATAATTATATTGGTAACCCTGATATAATTATATTGGTAACCCTGATATAATTTTATTGGTGACCCTGATATAATTATATTGGTAACCCTGATGTAATTCTATTGGTAAACCTGATATAATTATATTGGTAACCCTGATATAATTCTATTGGTAACCCTGATATGATTCTATTGGTAACCTGATATAATTCTATTGGTAACCCTGATGTAATTCTATTGGTAACCCTGATGTAATTCTATTGATAACCCTAATATAATTCTATTGGTAACCCTGATATTATTCTATTGGTAACCCTGATATAATTCTATTGGTAACCTGATATAATTCTATTGGTAAGTCTGATATAATTCTACTGGTAACCCTGATATAATTATATTGGTCAACCTGATATAATTCTATTGGTAACCCTGATATAATTATTTTGGTAACCTGATATAATTCTATGGGTAACCTGATATAATTATATTGGTAACCCTGATATAATTATATTGGTAACCCTGATATAATTTTATTGGTGACCCTGATATAATTCTATTGGTAACCCTGATGTAATTATATTGGTAAACCTGATATAATTCTGTTGGTAACCCTGATATAATTCTATTGGTAACCCTGATATGATTCTATTGGTAACCTGATATAATTCTATTGGTAACCTGATGTAATTCTATTGGTAACCCTGATGTAATTCTATTGATAACCCTGATATAATTATATTGGTAACCCTGATATTATTCTATTAGTAACCTGATATAATTCTATTGGTAACCTGATATAATTCTATTGGTAACCCTGATGTAATTCTATTGGTAACCCTGATGTAATTATATTAGTAACCCTGACATAATTCTATTGGTAACCCTGATATAATTCTATTGGTAACCTTGATGTAATTATATTGGTAACCTGATATAATTCTATTAGTAACCCTGATGTAATTCTATTGGTAACCCTGAAATAATTATATTAGTAACCCTGTATTGAAGTCAGACATCTTTCAAATCATCATTCCATCTTACAAAGGTATTATTGCTTACACCACAACTTAGAATCAACAAATATCTTGTGAGAGTTTGCAAAACTTATGATGTACTGTACTGTACTGTACAACTGGGCAGACAGCTCAAACTCTTGATGAATTTCTGTACTAATTCTCAGTCACTGAAAGTGAATGTGGGAAAATGTATTCCTGTAAGAACCTGATTGGAGGTATGGTAAAACGCTTGGTCAGAATCTGCTGTACCATTCAAAGAATTATGAAAGATGAAGAATTATGGAAGATGAATAGTTTTTGCTAGTTTAATGGTAGATTTTAAAAGTTGATCTTAAACTGATTTTAATTTATACCCTTGACCAATTTAAATTGAAATGACCGATTCGAGCGCGTGCTCGGGCCGCGTACAGTGTGTTATTTGAACTACATTGTATGAAATGGTTCTAGACTAGCCCCACAATAACTACCACAAAAATATTGTGAGCGTCAGACGCAACATAAGCAAAGAATATATCAAAACTTGACTAGATTTTAAGTCTTCAAGTTATTTATTTACGTTATCAATCAAAAGATGTTGGGGAAGGGGAAACTTATTAGTGCAGGAGCGCTAATTAATGTACAATTATTAAATTTAAAATTAAATGTGTCTATTGATTCACAAATTTCATATGAATTTGTCTATGGATTTACAAATAACTTTATCAATTGATTTATAAAATGGAAATGAAATTTAGAAATTGGTTTTGAATTAGTGATCGTTTTACAAATTTGAAATTAATTTTTTAATTCGTTTCATATTTAAAATGTATTATTATTATTTGTTTCCCCAGGTGGTTGATACTGATCGTCATCTTTACAAGGCTAAAGCCAAATGGAACGATCTTATCTTCGGCATGGGACTCAAAGGATGGGAACTTGCCACCATTGTGGAGACCCCAGAGAGACGCCAGTGTGACAAGTATGCTCAAAAGGAGATCAAATTACTTTTTTTCTTTCAGAGGAGGGTACAGATAAACACGCAACATATGACAGGTTTTTCAGGCATTAGTTCTTTCGACTCTGGTGCAGCAACTAGCTCTTCAAATTTCTTTCCAGGTCTTCCAAGTGCCCCAGCATTTCCAAGTGCCCCACCATTTCCAGATGCACCGCCCGCTTATAGTGCGGAGGGTTGGTCTGGGGAGGGGCAAGTAGGGGAGGAGGTGGAAGGTGCTGAAGCAGGGGCTGATATGGACCCTATACAGAGTCCTCCTTCGTATTCAGAAGTCATCGCATCTAATCCATACTACGTTTCAACCAATCAATGTTCATGAAGGAGTCGTATTTTGGTCCAAAGACCATTTCAAACCGACTTTAGCCAAACATGATTACCTCAGTACTTCATCCAAGCAACCTCTTAGGGATTTTTCCTTTTGTTTATATATCCAACCAATCAGTAGCAGTTACTGAAGGATGCGTTGTAAGCAACAATGTGCATAATACCTTCATGTTTAATGCACATACTATTAAGTGTTTGAAATAAAATACAAATTTGTATGCTTGGTCCCATACTGTGCACAAATTGTGCAGATGGCCAAAAATTTCCCAGTATTTGGTAAGATTCACCTAGTATTTGATTGATCAGTAAGATAGTATACTATTGGTCCATTATGGAAATGTGAATTTTGGCCATGTGACATCATGAAAGATTCAGATTTGAAACTGTCAAAGATGTAGAATGGTGAAGAAGAATAGCAAATCTCACTTGACAAAAAAGAATCTGACTGCATGCACAAGTGAGCCAACATTGAAGTATCTAAAAGCTAGTTCTAGATTTTTCTTTCTTTTTCGGGGGTGGGGATATGGGCTTTTGGGGTGTCTGAAATAACAATGCAATTCTACTGCTGTTGCCCTTAGTGTGATGATGAAAGGTTATGTCACAAATTTATAATATGTTATTGTTATGACAATTTCACTCAATTTTCCAATGTATGTTTACTTATGTGTATATTTTGTTACTTTCTATTTAGGATTAGAATATCATTTGAGGGCCCCTTCACAAATGTGTAGGAACTGGGGACCATGTGTCCCCCCTCCCCGACTTTCCTAAAAAATGACAAAAGTGCCCCTTTGAAATGAAAAGTGCCCCTCAATTACTGTTAAAGGTGCAAGAACTGGTAGAATGTGCACACACTTTTCAAGTATATTACAAAAGTGCCCCTTTCAAAATGAGATGCCCCTTAATTACCGACCCAATAAGTGGGAACTGGGAACTTTTGCCAGTTCCATGTACAGGGAAATGTGTTCCCATTGAAAAAGTGCCCTTTTCTAAAAATGAAGTGCCCCTTTTACTTGACTTTATTATCTTCAGACAGAGGAGGGGCAGTCATATGCATTTGACTTAGGAAGTGCCTCCTAAAAAGTTGATCCTCTTCTTTCGAAAGCTACCTACACTACTGCCCCCACAGCTATGCATCTAATTTAACAAGGTCTCTCAAAAAATGTTAGTACAGTAGCTGAACTATTGTTTAAATGTTGATTATTTAAAATGGGTGTACTGAATCAAGGTAGGTCTTCAAGTGGTCGAGAAGTGATTAAGAGGGGCTGCTCTGGGGTTAGTGGGTGCAGATGGGGGTACTGTATAAAGTTAGGTCAACAATAGTCATGAAATGAATAAGAGGGCTGTGCTGGGGTGATTTGGTGCAAATAGGTGTAATATATCAAGTTAAGTCTTCAATAGTCAAGAAGCGAATATTAAGTATCATGTCCTGAACATGTTAATGAGCCCACCTTGGTAACAATGGTGTAATAAACAAGTGCAATCAAACATAGGGGCTGCATCTCTTTTCAATTCTGAACTTTTTAAAGGATTCCATCAAAATTGAAATTTTTATGGGAAAATTTATTTTGGTTAGCATGTACATATTTGTAAACCTTAAATGATAATATTACATAATATACTGAGGCTTCTTGTTGGCTTTCCAGACTTTTTGGAACCCTTTCTGTCTTTTCAAATCTCAGGCCAAGAAGGAAGCCACCAACCCTCCCCACCCCACCCCACCCCACTCCTCCCCATTCCCCCACCCCATGCCCATTCTATGCAATGCTAATAGAGAGAACTATTAATTGCATGAAAGTTAAATGGCCTTCTAAAAAGACATTCCCATAAATCTCTTAAGCCATTTCATGAAACTAGGACCCTTTTCTTATATTCTATATACCATTGTTATTTTGCATGGTATTCTTTCGTAACATTGGAAGTGGTAAGTTTTGAACATATATGGTCTGATTGATTCATGTAACCAAAGTGCAATTGAAATATTTTAGTATCGTTTTAGATTTATATCTGTAAGTAGTAACTTTTTTTTTTAAAGTACGTTATAAGAATTATTTATTTTAAATTGCTCGTTTTTAATTACCATTCTTCCGCTCTGAAAGGTGACCATCCCTATCCCCTGTTCCCTTCTGTAGATAACAATGGCCACCTTTTTATACGGTACCTAATCAGATCCAGAGGGAGAGGGGGGTGCTTTTCGCTTGACATTTTGCCAAGAGTTTAGTCTAATTGTTGATGTTCATGTCATTGACAATTTATATATGTACATAAGAAATAATTTATATTTATGATTAATTTCTACATTGGTATCAAAGGTTTTCAGTACCATCACATGCACGAAATGTGTGTTACCATGGTGCAAATGGATATAGTGCCGGTGCTTATCCCCTGGTTACCATGGTGCAAATGGATATAGTGCCGGTGCTTATCCCCTGGTTACCATGGTGCAAATGGATATAGTGCCGGTGCTTATCCCCTGGTTACCATGGTGCAAATGGATATAGTGCCGGTGCTTATCCCCTGGTTACCATGGTGCAAATGGATATTGTGCCGGTGCTTATCCCCTGGTTACCATGGTGCAAATTGATATAGTGCCGGTGCTTATCCCCTGGTTACCATGGTGCAAATTGATATAGTGCCGGTGCTTATCCCCTGGTTACCATGGTGCAAATTGATATAGTGCCGGTGCTTATCCCCTGGTTACCATGGTGCAAATTGATATAGTGCCGGTGCTTATCCCCTGGTTACCATGGTGCAAATGGATATAGCGCCGGTGCTTATCTTCTGGTTACCATGGTGCAAATGGAGGAGATAGACAATCAAAATCTAGACCAATATCGAAAAGTCAAAATCTTATTCCTATCTATCTCAAGTTATTTATGTTTAAAGTCGAGGTGACACATGGAGGTTGCCACTTTGTACAATTATGTATTGAATTCTTCTGCATGATGACGTAATTGTCCCAACAGGGACATCAAAATCATAATGTATTTCTTTATCAATTTGATTCAAGTTTTTTATTTTTTTCCAAAATGTGACACAAAGTTTTAACAGCATGTTTTGATAACTTTTTGTATTTTTACACACAATTGTTATTGAGCCTTAAAAAAAGAAAAACAATTTTTCATAGGCTAGAAAACTTGACATAGATTATAAAGATATGCAAGGCATTCTAATATCCTGCTGGGTTGATGACATCATTTTCTGTATATTTAAAAATCAAAAAGGCATTTCCCGTAGTAGTATTTAGTAGTAGTAATAAAGTTGTTGATAATTACAAAAAATGTGTTAGGTTGCTTCGGGAGCTATGAAACTTGGTCAAAACATTTTGTTATTTTTAATTTTATCATTTAAGTAAGGACTATGTCATGTCTCCTTTAACTCTCCAGCAGTGCCGGTAGTCATTTTATAGCTGAATAGACTGGTCCAGGGCAAGTAGATTCAAGTGTCTTGCTCAAGGACGCAATGCAGCGCTCGCATATTAGTCAATTCCAGTATCTTTTGCAAAGGAACATTACTCTGAGCCACTGCACCTCTTTAACAAAAGTCATAAAACATGAATAATTAAAGGAGCACTAGGCCGGAAAGTTAAGGCGTATTTTTAGGGGGTATCCCCCAAAAAATTGAATGCTTATCTAACCCCAAATGGTGTAGCAATTTTCTGGTTAATGTGAATATTCAAGTGACCTTTGCCCTCACGTTAACTGTTGCTTATGGAGGCATTAGGTTTATTGATTTTTTGTGGTTAATATATCTGTGAAATTTGCAAAAACGAGTGCCCTCACTTTTCGGTCCAGTGCTCCTTTAACCAGACGTCTGCATAGATAATATTTATTCTCCAGTTTTTGCTATTATTTGCCAAAGATAATAATGTATATCAAAATCATTCAAACATATATGCCTTTGTTTTGTAACATATATGCCTTTGTTTTGTATTTATTGAATAGTGCAAAATGTACAGTATGCATTGCAATATATTGAATAAGAGTTATTCTTAATTTAGATTGTTTTCTTTTTCGGTCGGGATAATTTTACCATAAAAAGTTAATGTGTATAGTAAAGTAATTAGCATATGCCTTGTTAAAATGTATTCATTGTAATATATTAAATAAGAGTTAGTTTTAATTTAGATTTTTTCATTTTCAGGTGTGAAAATTACCATCAACAAAGTTAATATGCATAGCAAAATGATAAACATATATGCCTTTGTTTTGTACTTATTGGTTAATGTAAAATGTATGAAATTGTGATATATTGAATAAAAGTTTTCTTAATTTAGGTCTTTTCTTTTTTAAGTGGGGTGGATATATTACCATAAAAAAGTTAATGTGTATATCAATATTATTAACATACCATATTCAACCCAATAAGCGCCAGGGACGCTTACGAAAATAGAACTTTTAGGTCCAACTTTTAGGCCCAAAGTTTCTTCCTACTAAGCTTCCATGCTCTGGGAAAGGCCCATATCACTTCTGACCTCCTTGCTCCGGGGCTGCGTACAGTGTACTATGGGGTGCACTATTCGAACTGCATTGTGTGAACTGGTTCTATACTAGCCCCAAAATAACATCTGAGCATCAGATGCAAAATAAGCAAATAATGTCTCTAAACTTAATTTTAGTCTTCAAATTAATCAAATAAATGATGTCATCAGTTAAAACAATGGTGGGTGGGCTCTTATTACAGCAGGGGTGCTTAAAAAGTCGATTATGGTATTTGCCTTTTTTGTAAATGTTGAAAAGTGTCAAATGTATTCATTGTAATATATTGAATAAGACGTATTCATAATTTTGATTTATTTGTTCTTTTTTGGGGATCACAAAAGTTCATGTGTATAGGAAATATATAAACATATTAATTAACACTTATGCCTTTGTTTTTTTGTTTTATTTGTTCAATAGTGTACAATGTATTCATATTGATATAACGAAATTTTTTATTGCAATCTTATTTGTATGATTAACTGCAAAAACTCATCATTGATTGTTGTATTTAACAATGAAGTGAGCATGAATATTTGGAATTGCCTTTCCCAAGGCAAGCCCTGTCTGTGATCTTAGAAGAATAGGTAGCTCAGTTGGCAATAGGTAGCTTAGTTGGCAGAGTACACGACTGAGATGCTGGAGGTCCCAGGTTCAAGCCTCGGTCAGGTCTTACTCGATTTTTCCACAACTATGCAGACAGATACGGCGAACATCAAAGCAGAAGCATTTCGTCTGCAGCTCCCACTCATTCAGCTACTGTCGAGAGAAGTGACAATGTTTGAATGGCGCACATCGTCCTTCGGAGGGGACGTTAAGCTGACGGTCCTGATGGCAGGACAGTCACCCCCTGCCTGGTTCTTTAAACAATATTTAAGAAGAGAAGCGTGAAAACGCAGTGTTCCTTTACTTCCCGTCCTGACCCAGTCAGATCAAAGTTCATGTGCACCGATTCGTTAGCAGCCGGAGAACTTGACTGGAAGGGCTGTGGTCTTAATGGAATGGCGCGGTATAAAAGCCTATTGTATAGTATAGTGTATGTATCTTATACTACTGCACCCCTTAAAGGGATATCTTATACTACTGCACCCCTAAAGGGATATCTTCTTATACTACTGCACCCCTTTAAGGAATATCTTCTTATACTACTGCACCCCTTAAAGGGATATCTTTTTATACTACTGCACCCCTTTAAGGGATATCTTCTTATACTACTGCACCCCTTAAAGGGATATCTTCTTATACTACTGCACCCCTTAAAGGGATATCTCTTTATACTACTGCACCCCTTAGAGGGATATCTTCTTATACTACTGCACCTATTAGAGGGATATCTTCTTATACTACTGCACCCCTTAAAGGGATATCTTCTTATACTACTGCATTCCTTAAAGGGATATCTCTTTATACTACTGCACCCCTTAGAGGGATATCTTCTTATACTACTGCACCCCTTAAAGGGATATCTTATTATACTACTGCACCCCTTAATGGGATATCTTCTTATACTACTGCACCCCTTAAAGGGATATCTTTTTATACTACTGCACCCCTTAAAGGGATATCTTCTTATACTACTGCACCCGTTAGAGGGATATCTTATTATACTACTGCACCCCTTAAAGGGATATATTCTTATACTACTGCACCCCTTAAAGGGATATCTCTTTATACTACTGCACCCCTTAAAGGGATATCTTATTATACTACTGCACCCCTTAAAGGGATATCTTATTATACTACTGCACCCTTTAAAGGGATATCTTCTTATACTACTGCACCCCTTAAAGGGATATCTTCTTATACTTACTGCATCCCTTAAAGGGATATCTTATACTACTGCACCCCTTGAAGGGATATCTTCTTATACTACTGCACCCCTTAAAGGGATATCTCTTTATACTACTGCACCCCTTAAAGGGATGTCTTATTATACTACTGCACCCCTTAAAGGGATATCTTCTTATACTACTGCACCCCTTAAAGGGATATCTTCTTATACTACTGCACCCCTTAAAGGGATATCTTCTTATACTACTGTACCCCTTAAAAGGATATCTTCTTATACTACTGCACCCCTTAAAGGGATATCTTATACTACTGCACCCCTAAAGGGATATCTTCTTATACTACTGCACCCCTTTAAGGAATATCTTCTTATACTACTGCACCCCTTTAAGGGATATCTTCTTATACTACTGCACCCCTTAAAGGGATGTCTTATTATACTACTGCACCCCTTAAAGGGATATCTTCTTATACTACTGCACCCCTTAAAGGGATATCTTCTTATACTACTGCACCCCTTAAAGGGATATCTTCTTATACTACTGCACCCCTTAAAGGGATATCTTCTTATACTACTGCATTCCTTAAAGGGATATCTCTTTATACTACTGCACCCCTTAGAGGGATATCTTCTTATACTACTGCACCCCTTAAAAGGATATCTTATTATACTACTGCACCCCTTAAAGGGATATCTTATTATACTACTGCACCCCTTAAAGGGATATCTTATTATACTACTGCACCCCTTAAAGGATATCTTCTTATACTACTGCACCCCCTAAAGGGATATCTTATTATACTACTGCACCCCTTAAAGGGATATCTTCTTTTACCACTGCGCCCCCTTAAAAGGATATTCCCGTGAATTTTCATATAGAGGACTATCAAAGAAACAAATTGGTGAAAAACCATGTTGATGTCTTTACGTTTAGGAGTAATTGCATATCAAATATTGCACAAGTGTGTTGAAAAGTGACCTCACAGTGTACATCGTGATGTCTTAAATCAAATCTAAGACAATTTCTGTATATTTCTTTGAAAATTAGTGGAAGCATTGTTTTGTTTATTTATTGAGATGGGGTATAACATAGCACTTTATAAGAATGAGCTTTGCTCATCTGCCCATGAATCTTACACTTATATAAGTAAAATAAAAACATTTTTTGTTTTATACATAAGAATTGTCTTGGATCTGCCTTTATGACATCACACTGGGAGGTCACTTTTCAACACACTCCCTCAATATTTTATATGCAATAACTCCTAAACGGGAAAAGATATGACATGATGTTTACACCAAATTGTTTCTTTAAAGGATTAGTTCGGCGGTCAAGCAAGTCTATCTTTTATGAAAGAGGACTTTAAAAGAAACAAAAAGGGTTCAAAAATCTTATTCCGTTAAAGCTATGTCTTATCTGTGTAGAAATGACTGGTTAGAGTTGGCATCCTTACCCTCACCTCATATTCATGACAATTGTTAATGTATTTTAAGAAAAGTTCACGTAAATTCTTTACCATTTAAATTGATTTTCTTGAACTTTCTTCTGGTGGTATATTATTAATACCCGTCCTATATTCAGTTTTACTACTTTTCTGACGTATCTCATGGTGTTTAAGTTATCACAGGACAACATATGATAGAATAAAATAAAGACTGAGGAATCTCAGGCTATGACATCACAACTAGTCTGATTTCAGTCGTTTCTACACAAATCATACCATCCTAAACTTTTATATCTCCTTAACGGAATAAGATATTTGAATGCTTTTTTTGCACTATTTTGTTTCATTTGAAGTCCTCTTTCATATAAGATGGACATGCTTGACCCTGAACTAATAGTCTTTTATCTAAAGTATGAAAATCCACAGGAATACTCCTTTAAATTTCTTCAAATGCATCTTTGCTTCCTTCTTTTTTTAAGTGCTGAATTGTCTAAGACTTGTGTAGGGTCTTCCAATGTGGCGATCCATTAGCAATGTTTTATGTGGGCAAATCTTGTATTGGCCCTTCACTGGGCCAAGCCATATGTAGGGCCTTCCACTGGGGAAAACCATGTGTCTGGTCTTCCTATAGAGGCATATTATTTTTTAGTTCATTCTTGTGTAGGCCCTTCCACTGGGCCCTGCCATATGTAGGGCCTTTTCCGAGGGCAAATCATGTACCGAGATTGCCAATCAAGGCTTATTATATGGATGTAAGCCATGAATAGGTTTTTGCACCGCCCCCCCCCCTCCTTCCCCCCTCCACACCCCCATGTATCGCTTTTACCAGAGACTTTTGGCTTCCTATCAAAATAAGTCGTGGGTAGGGCTTTCCTTTGGAGTCAAGTCCTGTGTAGGATATTCTAATGGACCAGGTCTTGTGTAGGATCTTCCAATGGGCCAAGACTTGTCCCATTGGAAGGTCCCAGCTGCTCGTCCTCAAGAGAGACGGTGCCGAAACACCTACCAATACCATCTTCCTGACTTTTTCCACACGAACTCTCCCCTCCCACATCACTGCTGGATACCTGAGAATCCCAGTCACCCCTTATATTCCTAACCCCTTCCGTTGTCATAAGTGCTAGAGGTATGGCCATGGTAAAAACTCCTGCCGTAGCCAAGCGCGCTGTGGCAACTGTGGAGCTCTGGACCATGACAGCACCTCCTGCACCAGCACCCCACTCTGTACCAATTGCGAAGTTACTCACCCAGCCAACCATCCCTCCTTCTCAAAAGACTACCCCACCTGGCTGCAGGAAAATCAAATAGCCAAAAACATCCCAACATCACTTACCCGGAAGCCAGGAAGCAATTTCTCGCTTCCCTTTACACTAAACCTTCCTACTCCAGCGCAATCTCCTCTAACACCAATACCACCCCTCCCTGCCTCCCCCCCCCCTTCCCCCTAACACAACTAAAACTGACTCACATACCCAAACCGACCTCACCTGGCTCTTCTTACCTAGTCCTAAGACCCACCATTGCCAACAACCCAACCACACCCATACCCATTACCCAAACCACCTACACCACTTCTCTCCAAAAGCAAATAGCCAAAAACCCTAAATCCCAACATCACTTACTCAAAGGCTAGGAAGCAATTTCTCGCTTCCCTCCACACTAAACCTTCCTACTCCAGCGCAGTCTCCTCTAACACCAATACCGCCCCTCCCTCCCCTCCCCTTCCCCCTAACACAACTAAAACTGACTCACATACCTAAACCGACCTCACCTGGCTCTTCTTACCTAGTCCTAAGCCCATCACCTGATCACCATTGCCAACAACCCAACCACATTACCCAAACCACCTCCACATCTTCTCTCCCCCAACGTTCCTTCCTCCTCTAAGACTCCCGCCTTCCCCTACCTCAACACCTTTAATGCCATGCCAAGCTCGTCAAAAACACTATTCGACAGCACAGCCTCTCCTTGCTCAACACTAACTCCCCGACCTACCTTCACCCTGCCACAGGCTCTCTCACCTGTATTGACCTGTCTATCTGTTCCCCCAACCTCTTTCTTGATTTTAGCTGGAAGGTCACTGCTGATCTCTGTGTTAGTGACCATTACCCTTTTCTTATATACTCCAACCTTCAAACCCCCACTGACCACACCCCCCAATTGGAATCTCGAGATCCGACTGGCCCCTTTTCGAAACCCTCTGTGACTCGCACCCCCCCCCCCCTCCCATCTCTTCGAGGGTAAGGATCCCATGTCAAACTTCAGTAACATCCTTATCAACAACGCCACCTGCTCTATTCCCAAAACCTCCAATTCTCCTACAAGCAACACATCACCAACCTGATACAGCAATGCAACAGCTCCCTCAAAATTCTCCGCCTCGTTTCCAACACCACTTGGGGTGCGAACCGCCATGTTCTCCTCAAAATCTTCAGGCTCACCATTCGTGCCAAGCTTGACTACGGCAATATTGTCTACTGTGTCGCTCACAACTCTTATCTCAACCACATCAAAAATGAAGCCCTCAGGCTTTGTCTGGGTGCCTACATGACCTCCCCAATCACCAGCCTTCATATTGAAGCCAACGAACCCCCTTTCTGCTAAGGTGTAGAAAGCTTAGCCTCTGCTATGCTTGTAGAGTCGTCACCAACACCCAGAATCCTGTTTACAACCTTATTAGGTACCCCAATTTCTCCACCCTCTTTGATAGGACTAAAACCCTATCCCCTCCCTTTAGCTTACGCATCAAATCAGACCTCCATCTCGGCCCCAATCCCGCCACTCTTGGCACCTTCTCGTGTCCCACTTTTCCTCCCTGAGCCATACTCTTAATTCTATCCACCTGGGTCTCTTCACTCTTCACAAAACCCAAACCCACCCTAAGCTACTAATGAATCTCCCCAACCAAATCAAAGACCAACTTTCAAACTACACCTCCATCTATACTGATGACTCCAAGGAAGGCGACAAGACAGCTGCTGCTGCCGTCATCCAAGACATCACCCTCAGTAGCAGGCTTTCAGACTACTCGTCCATCTTTTCAGCCTAGGCAAAGGCCATCCTCCTTGCCCTCAACTTTATTGAGTTACTCTCCACTCAGCCACGTTGCCATCTTCTCCGACTCCAAGGCTGTCCTTACTTCTTTACTCAATCTTAATTGGGATAACTCCACATCCCACCTCCTTTTCCGGAAACTCCTTTCGCCCACCCTCTGCAGAAAAAGTATTCTTTTCTTCTGAATACCCAGCCATGTCGGCATTTCTGGCAATGACAGGGCTGATGCAGCCGCTAAGCTTGCCCTCAACTTCCCCCTACCCCATTTTCCAAAACCCTTTCTGACATCAAACCGCTTATCGCTTCTCTTGTTCGTGACCGCTGGCAAACCTCATTGGACTCCCAAATTGATAACAAACTCCATGTCATCCAGCCCACCATTCCGATCAAACTCACCATCCACAACCTCTCTTGTGTCGACAACGTTCATATTACCCATCTTAGAATAGGTCACACCCACCTCACTCACTCCCACCTCCTTATTGGCTCCCCAACCCCTCTGCAACAATTGCCATTAAACCCTCACAGTCCATCACGTTATCCTTGCTTGCCCCCTGTACAACCTTCCCAGAGCTTCCCTCGCTCCTCACAACTCAATTTGTTCCTCCAGGAAAACCCTCCGTATAAAATTACCTCCTTCTTACATCATGCTTCCCTCTACAACAATATTTAGTCCTCCTCTACCACCCCCTCTCTATACTTGTTTTTTTTCACCCATGCACCTCCTCTTTCGATCCCAGCTTTCTGACTTTTAGTTCTTGTATTTCTCTCAATTTTTCCTTGTTTTCTTTCCTTCCTACCTCTAGAATGATCTAACCTCTTAGGCCCAATTTGACCCTCGTAGTCGTGGTGCCGTTAAGCTCTCATCAAACAAACAAACCAATGGGCCAAATCTTGTATAGGATATTCTAATGGGCTAAGTCTTGTGTTGGATCTTCTAATGGGCCAAGTTTTTTTAAGGATCTTCCAATGGGTCAAGTCTTGTGTAGGATTTTTTAATGGTTCAAGTCTTGTGTAGGATCTTCCGATGGCCAAGTCGTTTGTAGGATATTTCATATGGGTCAAGTCTGTTGTAGGACCTTCCAATGGGCCAAGTCTTGTGTAGGATCTTCCAATGGGTTAAGTCTTGTGTAGGATCTTCCAATAGGTCAAGTCTTGTGTAGGATCTTCCAACGGGTCAAGTCTTTTGTAGGATCTTTCAATGGGCCAAGTCTTGTGTAGGATCTTCCAATGAGTCAAGTCTTTTGTAGGATATTCCAATGGGCTAAGTTTTTTGTAGGATCTTTAAATGGGCCGAGTCTTTTGTAGGATCTTGCAATAAGCCAAGTCTTTTTTAGGATATTCCAATGGACCGAGTCTTGTGTAGGATCTTCCAATGGGTCAAGTTTTTTGTAGGATCTTTCAATGGGTCAAGCCTTTTGTAGGATCTTCCAATGGGCCAAGTTTTGTGTAGGATTTTCCAATTAGCCAGTGTATGAAAGAGAAGACATTTAATCTTTAAAAGGGTGATCTTGTTTCGAAATAAATTGAAGTGATGTCATACATTGCAGGAGCAATCAATTTGTTGCCAGATAGCTTCTACTTACAGTAAAAAATACTGAAAAATTTGAAAGAAAAAGAAAATGATATAAAATAACCTAAATATACTCTTCATATATCAATATAATGAATCAAAGATCTGTTAAGTATTTAAACGGAACTAAATTGACGTTTTTATTTAAACAAGTTTTACGAACATCCTGGAAGTATTTGTTTGGTGCAGTATTTGTTGTTGATAAGTATCGCTCCTTTAATATCATTTTTATAATCATCAACACGGAAAGCTTTCAATTATGAAGAAGCACTTAAGTACTTTACTAGTCATGGATAATCAATGTTTGAATAAGTTGTAATGTATGCAAAAGTTGTGATGTATGAAAGGGAAGACTGGTAAGCTATAATGTAGTTCTTAAAGGAGCACTAGACCGAAAAGTGAGGGCGTATTTTTATGACTATTATTCTTTGTAGTTTTTCTTATGGTGATTGTCTTGGGTATGAAAATGAGCAATTATAAAGACAAAAGAAAATGTCAATGTGTAGCATATAATTAATTAATCAAGTTGTCAATATAAAATTAAATATTCATACTTGTCAACTATTTCGCTTTCATTAATTTTCAGTAAATTTTATGTAAGTTTGATAATATTGTGGAATGGAATAAAATATAGGTAGTATGTTGGCGAATAATTGGTTAATCATGTTATCTATGTTGTAAAATACCCATTTTGTAATAAAATTTTGTTCTTGAAAATAAATCATGTGGTTGATTAAAAATAATCATGACATGCGATAATGATTATGATGGTGTTTGTCATCTTTAAGGTCTATGGATCCCTAATCTTGAAAGCAGAGGGTGAGAAGAGGGGCAGGGGCAATCTTAAAAGCAGAGGGTAAGAAGAGGAGGCGGGGGCAAGCTGCACAGGGTTTTCACCTTCCTGGTTGCATGCAGTGTCTTTCCAGTTTGGTTTTAATTTTAAACATTGAGAAATCATTAACATAAATTTAATAACATGATGATGAAATTGAAAGAAAACTTGGTAAAATTATTGGATATTTGTAAAATTTGGTAACATTTCATCAAAATTGAAGAAAATTTCTTGAAAGAGAAGGCAAATTCCCCAAAACGAAGAAAATTTCGCAAAAATGAAGAAGAAAAAGGTTAAAGAAAATAAAGGAAATTTCCTGAAAATCAGAGGAAATTTCGCAAAAATTGAAGGAGATTTCCCGTTTAGCGGTAATGTTTCATGGAAACTTATTTTATCAGTTCAATTTTCCCACTTGAAACCAAGGAGTTTTGGGGGTCTTGCTCCCCATGAGAGGTGACCCTTCCTACACCCCTGTTTGAAAGGTCTACAGATGTCTACCAGGGAGTAAAGGAGGGATGGTACCATGAGGTAAAGGAGGGATAGTATTAGAGACTGAAGGAAGAATGGTACCAGGGAGCTAAGGAGGGAAGGTATCAGGGAGTCAAGGAGGTACCAAAGGGTAAAGGAGGGATGGTACCAGGAACTGTAGGAGGAATGGTACCAGGGAGTGAAGGAGGGATGGTACCAGGGAGTGAAGGAGGGATGGTACCAATAACCGAAGGTGGAATGGTACCAGGGAGTTAAGGAGGGATGGTACCAGGGAGTAAAGGAGGGATGGTACCAGTAACTGAAGGTGGAATGGTACCAGGGAGTTAAGGAGGGATGGTACCAGGGAGTAAAGGAGGGATGGTACCAGTAACTGAAGGAGGAATGGTACCAGGGACTAAGCGAGGGATGGTACCAGTGACAAAATGAGGAGGCATGGCATCAGGGACTATATAATTTATTATTATAGCGGGCCAGCAACAGACACTTTCCAGCTAGCATGCCCATATGACTGGCCCCCCACGAAATCGCTAAAAGAAATCCCCAGAAAATGTTGTAAGGTTACATATTTGTCCAATATATATGCCGCTCACCCCCCCCCCCCCTCCCCCTTCCTGAGACAAGATTCCCCTCTCTTTCCCCTAGCGTGAAAATCCTGGCGTCGCCACCGCCCTTGCTATAAAGACCTTTTGTCTTAATTCCATGATGGCACAACAAGTATACGTTTGTTTTAAACCCAACAAACTTCCCAAACCATAACAACAAAAAAGTTCCTTCAGCAAGTAGGCCTATCAACTACACAAGAAATCGTAATCCTCTGCACCCTTATGTATATATCCCTAAGTATATATCGTCGTTAACTCTCAGGCCACGCCCACCATGCGCACGCTCTTAATATCTGTAATCCACCGGGCCAAACCATCTGAGGCCTACTTTTTCTTATTGTGTAAGTAACACAAACACTAAATCTCCCCCTTGAAATGTTTATTCCCTCAAGGACTTGTACTTAAAAATCGATGTTGAAATCTTTATGATTGCAAGTGCAACAGCGCAATTGATTCGCATTGCCAAAGTTTACAATGAACTTGTTTCGAATCGTATTCAATAATTACCAAGTTAAGATCAGAAAGCATGCATTTTATAGTACGCACCTGCCTAATAACTCCTGCGGTGAACTTCCCGCGCACGCGACTACCATGCGCTTTAAGTGTGCTTACCTGCCCTTGTGTTTGACTGTACCCGTTATATGTGAGAGCCGCTTTAAGACACTTGACTTAATACCCATCAGGATTGGTAGGTCGACCCAATACGCAGAAAAGCCAAATTGGTCTGAAAATAAAAAGCCAAATTAAGCTAAAACAAAAAAAATTATCCAAAATATATTTTTCACTTGACGCTCTGGAGACATATTAAGGTCGTTAATAGCGTCCACTGTCCAGTTCAATAAGGTGCTAAAAAGTGTTTATTATGATCATCTTTCCTTCCCATATTTAATGCTTCATGCTTGAAGTCATCAAAACAATAATGTCAGAAACGATTATAACCTCATGTTAAATTGTGAGATCTGTCGGTTCAAGTCATGTAAGTATACAGAGGAAGTCCCTTCCTTAGAAAATATCATATGCTAATGTCTTCAAAAATATGACCGCATGTTAACTTTTTTCTATTCACGCAACTCTGAAAGCGACATAAAGTTTCAATAGGAGGATATAATATTAGTCCTTAGGGTCAATTTCGGATCAGAATGATAAACTAACAATATAATTTTTCTTTAAAATTTACTTAATTTTCGGGCAAAAATACGTTAATAATTTTGGGTTAAAAAACGGCCAAAATAACAAAAAAACGATCTCCAAAATATTTTTTTCCGGAATCAGGGACCTGTCATTCTGAAATGTCAAATCCTTCAAATTTCCGGACCAAAATATAGACTTTTTATGAAAATCAGCAGTTTCGCAAAATTGGACGAAAAACTATTCAGGCAATTTTATACCTTGCGTCCCACAAATTGTTTGGGCCCGTATAGGATGTACATGATACAACAAGAAGACAGTGCATGCCATGAACAACACAAAATTCATGCATTGCACAGCCTACCTGGTATAGAATAAGGTTTATACATTATGTTAGACCCACTGAAAGATATTGCAAATTAGATCTCAATATATTTTCATACATATTTATATATTTAAATGTGACTATCATAACTGTATAAACGAAATTATTCAAATAGGATTTACATTGATATATAAATCTTTCAAAATATACCGATATTTTTTGTATCATTTATTCGTATATAATACAGATATTTAAATATATAAATACAATATGTATATATATATATATATATATATATATATATATATATATATATATATATATATATATATATATATATATATATATATATATATATATATATATATATATATATATATATATATATATATATATATATATATATATATATATATATATATATATATATATATATATATATATATATATATATATATATATATATATATATATATATATATATATATATATATATATATATATATATATATATATATATATATATATATATATATATATATATATATATATATATATATATATATATATATATATATATATATATATATATATATATATATATATATATATATATATATATATATATATATATATATATATATATATATATATATATATATATATATATATATATATATATATATATATATATATATATATATATATATATATATATATATATATATATATATATATATATATATATATATATATATATATATATATATATATATATATATATATATATATATATATATATATATATATATATATATATATATATATATATATATATATATATATATATATATATATATATATATATATATATATATATATATATATATATATAAAAGCCTCTACACTTAATTTTTCAAGTGGGTCTTACATGAGGTAATTATTACTAGAAATGTATCTTCAGGGTTTCAAGTGCATGAACTAGAACTGGCGTTGCGTCGTGGTCTATCAGTCTATACGGCAGGTGCAGTTTTACTGGACACCGAACGGCTGATTTTACGTTGTAAGGTGTCAGGGACTTGTTAGTACTTTGGAAGTGAACTTTCTGTTCGTTCATTTATATAAAAAAATCCTTTATTCGCTCAAAAACAAAGAAATTCAGGGCTTGACAGTTTGGGGTCTTAGTCATGTTTACGTTGAGAAAGTTTTTCAACGAGGCTTTGTCAGTGTGTGAGTGAGAGGTTGGTGCATGATGGCTTTTTGTTGATTTGTTAAATCTGTCGAAAAGTTCATTTTTGATTTTGAACGCTCAGCGGAGTATAGGCTTTCATGGAGCCGATAAAAGCTGCGTCCATGTCAAATACCCGAAGAGGGTATAGATTCCGAGTTTTGTGGTAAAGGAGCAGGCTAAAAGAACTCTTAATAAGTCTTTGAAAGTCCAAAGTTTAGCATTGACACAAAGGCTGATGAGGACGATTAATGAAAGGTTTCAATAAGTTACAAGTAATTAAATCATAATATATATGATCCGTGTAGTATGATAGTTTTGCTATACAATTACAAGAAATTTGAGACACGTTTGTGTAGTGTTAGGGCAAGCAAACGGAGGTGCACTGACTCAGTTGGTTCTTTTTCTTTTTTTCTTTTTTCTTTTTGGGGAAGGTCATAGCCCACTTTAGGGTTCAGAATTATCTTCATTTGGGAGGCGAGATAGTCTAGATCAAATATTTTTTCTTTGCTTTATTTTTATAGTGGTAAAGATATTTTTTTCTGTTCTATTTTTCGCTCATAAAATTATTTCTATACGCTTATGAGTACTTTTATACGCTTATAAGGTTTTTTCCGGAGTTTATAGAATTCCCATTGTCCTCTTCCCCTCCAAGTAAATTGGGGGGAAAAGGTGACCATATTTTTCATTATACATACAATTCAATACAGAAACCAATGATTAACAAATCTTTGTGGCAAGTGAGCCCCCCTGCGAAAAGCTACGTGAGTGTAGTAAATATGGGGGTGTGAGTGTCACCCCCACCCTCCCCTCCCCTTCCCCCCCCCCCAAAAAAAACAATTTAATAATAATTGAGACTCGTCGGTAAAATTAGAGATTTGTCGGTAAATCTGGTATCAGGTCGGTAAAAATACCGATTTTGATTATTTACTTTTCTTTACAGGGATTGCAGTTTGTATCTATTTATTTTTCTTCAAAAGAGATGCCAATTTGAGGCCATCGGTTAATCTTATATTACCCCCTCCCTTCCCCCACCCCACACACACACACAATCAAAATGGTCTACTAACGCGGCTAGCGACGTGCAGTCTGATTATAAACTTATTATTGTCCTGTGCCATCTTCCCAATAACAGTGTTCCTTGTTCCGTGCGATCAATCAATAGCAAACTTCTCACAACTTTCTCAATGTGTGTTTAAAGCCATTTATAAGTTTCTACGCAAAAAAAAAAAAATCAAGTGTAAAAAAGCAAACACTGTTTTCAATCTCGCCTCACCTGCCGTATTTGATTGATGAAAATACTATGTAATTCTATCCTCTTCAAACGCAAAAATAAAAAGACAGAATGGGGACAAAAATGACCGACGCTCGCGCCATCCACGTGCCTCAGTATGCCCTCTGGCTAAGAGAGATTTACTGGCTGACGTCCTTTCTGCTAGCCTTGTGTTTAATATTATCAAAGCTTTTGATTGTTCAAGTCTTTTATTGGTTAAAAATAAAACGATTTTTTTTCATGAATAGGGAAAGTGTGGGGTTTGGCCCGAGGATAAGGTGAAAGTGTTTGTCCTTCATATTGACCGTTAGCTGTTGGAGATATATCAATAACTTAATTTTCATTCATCTTTTTTCTTAAATTTTCTCTCTTTCTTTGAAGATTATTGCTTCTATCAAGGATGCGTGTATGAACCCTTATCCTTGCTTCTATATGAACAGCAACTTCTGGACGGAATAGAAGCCATGCTTAGAAGAAGTTCTAAAGTGCATAATAACTTTGTATATATCATAAAGTGAGGAAAATTGTATGAACTATATCTGAATATACGTTTTGGATTATAAGGCACCTTTAAACACAAAAGGGACCACTTTGATATAAATTTTCGACTCGTAATATGCCCCCTCCCGCCCTTTCTCCCTTCTCCCTCCCTCCTTCCTCTCTCCCTCCCTCCCTTCCTCCCTTCCTTCCTCCCTTCCTTCCTCCCTCTCTCCCTCCCTTTCTCCCTCCCTTCCTTCCTCCCCTCCCTTTCTCCCCTCCTTCCTTCCTCCCTCCCCTCCCTCCTTCCTCCCCTCCTCCCTCTCTCCCTCCCCTTCCTCCCCTTCCTTCCTTCCTCCCTCCCCTCCCTCCCTCCCCTCCCCCTCTCCCTCCCTCCTCCCTCCTTCCTCCTCCCCTCCCCCCTCACTCCCTCCCTCTCTCCCTTCCCTTCCTCCCCTCCCTCCTTTCCTCCCTCCCCTCCCTTCCTTCCCTCCCTCCATTCCTCCCTCCCTCCCTTCCTCCCCTCCCTCCCTCCCTTCTTCCTCCCTCCCCTCTCTCCCTCCCCTCCCTCCTTTCCTTCCTCCCTCCCCTCCTCCCCTCCTTCTCTCCCTCCCTCCCTCTCTTTCCCTCCCTCCCTTTCTCTCCTCCTCTCTCCCCATTCTCTCTCCCCATTCTCTCTCCTCCCTCCCTCTCTTTCTCTCTTCTCTCTCCTCTCTCTCTCTCTCCTCCCTCTCGCTCCCCCCTCTTTCTCTCTCTCTGAGAAAGCCAAATTGCTCAACTGGGGGCCACTTTGCTGAAAGGGCACGCCCCCCCCCCCTCCTATGTGTGTTAAACAAAACACCCTGGTATATTAAGCAAATCTGACTTCAAAATCCGTTGGAAATTGACCGTGACATCAACAACTTGCAAATTTGGCTAATACACCGTTCGTGCGATGGTGGTTATAGTGAACGCATGTTGTGGTTTTTTATTCTATTTTCTTAAGCATGTGACATTAATTGCACTTTGATTGTCTGCCAAACCTAAAAAAAGCTCGGTTTGAAAGAGATAAATGGATAACTTCGGTGGTTAAGCATTTCACTTGAAAGAGGATATTACAAGAAAGTAAATGCTAAAAAGTACTACAAATCCCAAGTCCGATAAGGAGACAATGTGATATATACCTTTAGTTTATTAAATGATTAGTTCAGTGGTCAAGCAAGACTTTGTAAGAAACAGTATGGGGAAAAAAGCAAGAAACCATTTAAAAATCTTATTCCGTTAAGGAGATATTCAAGTTTTAAAGCTCTGTCTTATCTGTGTAGAAATGACTGGTGTAGTAAGTCTACTATGGAAGATTGACGCCCCTAACATCCAATCTTAATAATTGTTAGTGCATTTTATTGAAAATGTATTTAACTTTTGTATTATTTGAATAATTTTTCCTCGAACTTTTTGCAGGTTGTAAATTATAATTACCTTTAGTTTTGTGACCTATCCAATTGTTTTTTAGCCACAAAATTGCAGAAAAATATGATAGAATATAAAGACTTTTAAGAATCTAAGGCTGTGATGTCACAACTAGCCTGATTTCAGTCGTTTCTACACAAATGATACCAAACTTTGATATCTCCTTAACGGAATAAGATTTGTTACTATTTTCTTCACTATTTTGTTTCTTTTGAAGTACAATTAAAGATGGAGTTTTTCTTGACCCTTGAACTATTCCTTTAAAGAAAACCACCAGATTGATGTATTACTAGATTGACTAGTTTGATTCTAGTCATTTCTATTTGCAAATGAAAGATAACTTTAAAGGCCAGGTATCGTGTGAACATGGCCAGTAATATACAATAAAAGACAACGTTTCTGATTGGTCAAACACAAATACCGATAACCAATCAATAACCGTCGCGGAAGTGACTAGCACACTGTACGTACACACAGTACGTACAGTGCAATCCACAACCGGATGTGACGTGAAGACATAAACATCGCAATTTCACTGAGACAAGATTCCTTCTTTAATCTTGATTATCTCCTCGATTGAATATAATTTGCTTTCTTCACCTGTTCACTAATTTGTCTATTCTGAAGTCATGTTACATTGGACTGAAGTAATTATTTAATTACAAATTTATGAGCCATCATTACTTTAAAAGTAAACATGACATGTTTGTAATTTGAAGATCTGATATCTTTAAATGTTAAAGATTGATGGATTGATTGATTGATTCAAACGTTTATTCCAGCACACTTTAGTACATAGTACATATACAGGTATACAAAATGATACATACAATGAAACAAAGATATTGATATATACATTCGTTAATTACAAAAGTGGCTTAGGAGCGCCACACATGAAGTTAGAGTAAGTTATAAACGTGTGGCCTCCAGAACACCACACACATAAACGAACACTCCCCCACCCCACCCCACCCCCCTCCCTTACACACACACACACAAATGATTCTAACAATGATTGTGTAACACCAGTCGTAATTAGATAGATTATGGCAAAACAAAATGTGATCAAATAAAGAGAGATACTACAAAATGGGAAAGTGCATGAAAAGACAAATTTGAAAGAAACGCAAACCAGTCAGGATAAAATTGATCCAAGAACATATAAAGGCAGAGCGCTATTTATAATGTGAGAATAAGAACGCATTTAAATAATTTTTAAACAAAGATTTTGAAGCTAATGCATTTATATAAGAAGTGAGAGAATTCCAGAGTTTGGGACCTATAAAACGAATGGAATGTTGACAAGAGGTAAGCCTATTTAGTGGGAGATTAAGTTGATGAGAGTTTCTTGTTGAATATGGATGAATACTATTACGGCCACAGAAAAAGGTACGGAAAAGAAAAGGGGGCTTAGATTTTTGCCATTAATGCATGAAGATACCAACTTGGTTAATATCGTATATAGGAAGAATGCTATGTTTAGCAAACAAAGGTAAAACGTGGTGAGAATAGTTTACGTCACTAATCAAACGGACTACCCTTTTTTGGAGAACAAAAAGTTTGTTTAGACGTGAATGATACGTACAGCCCCAAACAATATTACAATACGAAAGATAGGGTAAAATAAGAGTGTTATATATAGAGACACTAGTGTACGAGTGGGCAGCAGATGCTTCAGACGATAGATAATACCAATACCCTTAGAAATTTTACAACATAATAAGTCAATATGATTCTGCCACGTTAAATGTATCAATGATAATACCTAGAAATTTAGCAGCATTGGATAAGGGAATATCATGATTATTAAAAGCTACCAAATCATTGTCAAGATTTGTAGGTTTGCCAGTTTTAGTGACATTCAATAATTATTTATTAACCATGAACCAGGAATCAATTAGTTTTCATTCATTTTCAACAGTAGATAAAAGCTTGTTGGCATTGGGGCCAGAAACAAAGAGATTTGTATCATCAGCATATAAAATAAGGCTAGAATTTGATGTGGCTTCAGGAAGAAACATAAATGATAAATAATAAAAGGCCTACGATTGACCCTGAGGTACACCACATATTAAACATCAAGTGCAGACTTCGTATTGTTGATAAATACAAACTGATAGCGATTACATAAGTAACTTTCAGGCCAATCTAATACAACCCCGCGTATACCATAATTATCAAGTTTACGAAGTAATATGCAATGATCCAAAGTGTCGAAGGCCTTTGAAAGGTCTTAAAAGCTGAAACGGTACCACAAACAAAATCAAAGGCAGTAGTTAATTTATCAATAAGGTGGATGATTGCATGGGAAGTTGATTTACCAGGTAGAAAACCAAATTGATTGTCATAGAGCATATTATGTTTGATTAAGAAATCTAATATTCTATTGAAAACAATTCTTTCAAATAATTTAGAGAAACAGGGGAGTACAGAAATAGGTCTATAATTTTTTGTAAGATTTGTGTAAAGAATTGGTTTATCTCATTTTTTAAATGATTTATCAAGAGGACAGAGACAATTTCCTTCTTTTCAAGTAACCCGGCAGAATGTTGAACAGAGCTGCAATAAATTGAAGTGATCGTCACCATGTATATCTTCGAATTGATGATGGACTTGCTTGACCAATGCAAGTACTCCGATAATCAGTCCGGAAGCATGCCTATTAATAGGAACATTGATAACACACGGGAATATTGAAGTCATGCAGCCATACTGTTCAGATGTTGCGATAAAATGGCATAGTTTCTAATCTATGTACTTGAAGTATTAAAAATCATTGTGTTGAAAAACATTTGAATTTTCAAAATGGCCGTTTCGCCTATAAAAGCCTAGCTCTATTGTCTATTTTATCTAATATTTCGAAAACAGCGTGGTGAACATATAAAATGGGAGTAGAAAAGTTGTAGCCATGACAGTAATTAAGGTATTTTCATCAGTTTTAATTTTCCTCTAGCAAAGATATTTCTTCCCAGACGTATTTCAAATTTAAAAAAATGTAACATTGCATAAGGCTTTAACGTTACGATAGCAAAGGATCATGGGAAATATCACAAAATGGCGGCTTCCATGTAGCAAAATATTCCCATTGATAGGAACATTTATGTACCCATTAATATGCATGCTACGGGACTGATAATCCTCTATTTATTATTCACAATATCGAAGAAAAACCGATTATGATATTTTCATAATATAAAGCCCATTTTCAACTAATTCATCAGTTTAAAATTTTCTTTATAATTATCTTTTCAAATGCCTAATAATTTATCAACCGGACAGAGATTTGCAGCTGTCCGTAATTTTGTTTAAATTTATTATTTTATTTGAATTTAAAAAGGAGCAGTGTTATTCGTTCGTGTCACATGTGCAGTCCTATCAACCAATGGTATTCATGTTTGAGCTGAAAACCTTATTCAAATCAGGTTGAAAAATCATGGTTAAAGTCATTAATTCATGGCCTGATCTGACGGTGAAGGTTTGTTACTCCGTCAGTTTTACGATAAACGTTTTGCCTTTCGCTGATTTCAATGAATTGTATACTTCGTGTACTTTTCCATCGATCCTCGTCAGCGGGAGATTTTGTTCATATGCGGTGAAATTTCACCGAAAATGAACATCTTTTGTTGGGAGGGATTACAAACTTTCTAACAAAAAATCGATCGGCTGTACGGGAGCCCATATCATGGTGTTATTCCTATCTCAGCATGCATAATAGGTGTCTACTATTTTTCTGTTTTCTTCATTTATGCATCATTACTCAAAATATCACTTCAAAACTTGATATAGGCCTAAGTCATGGTGAACAGGTGCGAGAGGGCGTATGATTTCTACACAGGAATAAACTCAATATAAACTTAAAGTATTATATGAAAGAGCATAGAATTCTGAGTAGAATAGTGTTTAAAATTTGTAAAAAGCTTATTTAGTTTTCAAGTTATGACGAAACAAAGCTTCGTTATTTGTTCATTTGTCCAGAATCTGTGATATACTAAGAGGAACACATTTCAACATCTTGATTCTTTAAATTCTGTTCATCAAATTCAGCTACTTGTGAATTTCAGAAAGTCTTCTCTAGATACACGATGATTCGGGGTGTGACAAATTTTGCCTGAAGTCCATTTCAGACAACAATGACAGAGGAATAAAAAACACAGGTTTTACAAAAGGTATGAAGGATCTCTCCCCCATTCATTTTACACATTATTGTGCAATAACAGCTAAAAAGTAAAAATGCTGTAAATTGGTCAATTTTCAAACAATTTTAATGAAATATTTTGCTGTTTTGATAATCATATTTTAAACCATTTAAGCCCATGTTGCCTTTAGATGTCCATAGTCCTTTAATTGAAAGGAAACATGCTGTAAACCATGAGAAACATGGTTCGTCACGGTCAATTCGCGGTTAAAACTCGACTTTCCTTCAGTCCTTTAAATTAATTGTTTTTCGATCCTCTGCACCAACGTTAGCTGGCCCGTGAATAGGAGCGGTAAAATATACTCGTTATTACAATTTAGCGGGACTGTGAAGATAACCTTAATTCGGTACACATGATATTTGGACTATGTGAAGATAACCTTAATTCGGGACACATGGTATTTGGACTATGTGAAGATAACCTTAATTCGGGACACATGATATTTGGACTGTGTGAAGATAACCTTAATTCGGGACACATGGTATTTGGACTGTGTGAAGATAACCTTAATTCGGGACACATGGTATTTAGACTGTGTGAAAATAACCTTAATTCGGGACACATGATATTTGGACTATGTGAAGATAACCTTAATTCGGGACACATGGTATTTGGACTATGTGAAGATAACCTTAATTCGGGACACATGGTATTTGGACTGTGTGAAGATAACCTTAATTCGGGACACATGGTATTTGGACTGTGTGAAGATAACCTTAATTCGGGACACATGGTATTTGGACTGTGTGAAGATAACCTTAATTCGGGACACATGGTATTTAGACTGTGTGAAAATAACCTTAATTCGGGACACATGATATTTGGACTATGTGAAGATAACCTTAATTCGGGACACATGGTATTTGGACTATGTGAAGATAACCTTAATTCAGGACACATGGTATTTGGACTGTGTGAAGATAACCTTAATTGGGACACATGGTATTTGGACTGTGTGAAGATAACCTTAATTCGGGACACATGGTATTTGGACTGTGTGAAGATAACCTTAATTCGGGACACATGGTATTTGGACTGTGTGAAGATAACCTTAATTCGGGACACATGGTATTTGGACTGTGTGAAGATAACCTTAATTCGGGACACATGGTATTTGGACTGTGTGAAGATAACCTTAATTCGGGACACATGGTATTTGGACTGTGTGAAGATAACCATAATTCGGGACACATGGTATTTGGACTGTGTGAAGATAACCTTAATTCGGGACACATGATTTTGGGAAATAAAGTCGTGATTGACGTCCTTCTCAGCATATCTGGAGATTAATTGGGACTTTTTATTGGATACCAAGTTGTCCCGAGTCGGTGATAGGTTAGACTCGAGGATATTTAATGGATTTTTTTTTGAAATAATATTAGCCCTATTGTTTTATGGGGATGGGAGGGGAAGGAGAGGGGGAGGATTCATGAAAGTGAACACAGCTTAAAATCTTTAACACCTTTTTTAAAACGTGTTCAATTTATGTGTTCTTTTTTCGTGGTGATTTTCTGAGCATTGGCCCAACACTTTTGGTATTGAAAGATTATTTCAGACCCCCAATCAGGGCGTACCAGAGGCAACAGCTCTTGGTAAATGATTAAGAAAACTTAGGGGATGAGGACTTCGGGTCCTATTAAAACTTGCAGATCAAGGGTCCTTAGCTTATTTGTATCAAGAAATTTACTATACAGATACAAATTCTACCAGACCCCTATTCAGGGCGTATCAGAGGTAACAGTATCCTTGGTAAAATCAATGAGAAAATTTCGGGGTGGGGCCCTGTAAACATTGAAGATAAAAAAAACTAAGGGTAACTTACTTCCGTTAGGCCAATGCATGCCTCCCCATCCATTTATTTCCCAGTTACAGTGGCGTAGCTAAACATTTTCGCATGGGGAAAACCATACAAATTTCTGAATATTCCTCAGATATTTTGAGCAAAAAACTTAAGAAATTTTGAGAAAAATGTTGGATAATTTGGGGAAAAAAAGTCGACGGATATTTTGAGGAAAAACTTTGTTAGTTTTGAGAAAAAAAAGTCGGATATATTGAGCAAGAATTTGAGAGATTTTGAGGAAAAAAATATATTGGAAATTTGGTGTACTAACAGATTGCTCGTAAAACTGTATTATGCCCATTGCTTTCATCAGGATTACATAAAAACCTACTGATTTTGTATTTTGTAAATTAGAATCTGTACAAATTTCCCGAATTTTTGAAAATTCCCGGCCAGCGGGTGCAGGGGCTAAGGGTGGGGGTTTGGGTGGGGGGGGGACTGTCCAGTTAGTTTAAATTTCGCCCCTAATCAGCAGCTAATTGCTGTACTCGGTATAAGTTAACGTTCACATTATTTATTTTTTTAATGGCAAAACTTGACAGTCTCTAAGCCACTTTGTCAGTTTAAGGTAATGCGCATTGCTTATACAAGGGAGTTCATCCAACCTGTATATACCTCACAGAATTTGGCTAGCAAAGCTTAAAGACGTATAATAATATGTCTTGTAAACAGGTTAAGTCGCTACCAGACCACCGTACCAAACAAATCATTTCACTATAAAACTTTATTGCTAACCGCGCACTGTGTCTTAGTTTTATTGATAAGCTCTGGAACAGCGAAACATAAAATGTTTGAAATGGTAATTAACACTCTTTGTACATCGGAAATACGATGAGTAAAAACAATGGAGTGAAGATAACATTATGCTTCTTAAAAACAACTGTTTAATAACACATGTCAAACCTTTGCGTCGGAAAATATATAAATTATGCGACGTTTATTATCAAATTTAGCTTTAAACTTTGAGTCCCTAATAAATCATGGACAATTTCTGCCACCGTTTTAAGTAACCCGGCAGAATTTTAAACAGGGTGGCAATAAATTGAAGAGACGGTCATCATCTACCTCTTCGAAGATGTGCGTTCGTTGGTTAAGGAGCGAGACGTCCTATCACCCTTTGTTGTTAAATATCTTAATAGACAAGCATACATCATCTGCTATAGTGACAAACTCGAGTAATGACGTCATGAATGGATTAATCAATCGAATTTAAATCTATTTGAGGTTTAGTAATCGTAATCAGGTAATAAAGAATGGAAAAGGTACATCTTTTAGATCTTCTGTGGCGTTTGCCCCTGAACCCCCAAGAGCACACAAAGCATGCAGGCCCATGACACCCGAGCAGTGCCATTCATAATTTAAGTGCGTCCGGTGTTACCGTTAGCATTAAAATAATATATTCATTATTCATTTGATTTAAAAAAATACAAAGTGTTATTTTGGCACAATTCTAAACCCTAAATGGTCTGCCGGGGTCATCGAATTCCAACTATTAAAACCGTTGTTATGCCTTTTTTTTTTTTAATTGTATGGTCATGCAGAGATTTAAAATAACCAGACAGCCTGACAGCCAAAAAGAGCTTTCAATTCTAATCAGGATAGTTTTTAAACCATCAGGTCAAAATCACCTGTAATCAGGCTTGATTGATTGGCTGCTCCCAAAAAATATTTCCGAAAAA
>JAIGNY010001269.1:217500-257500 GCA_020152595.1 Chiridota heheva
GTTTGAATTATTAATAATTATGTTTCTGTAGAAAGATTTATAATACAGGTATTTTCATGATCACCTGCTCGATTCTTTTTTTTTTTACTTTCTTTTACATTTATGTATTATTCTTTTTCTAAGTTTCTTAGTAATTTACACATAACATAAAAGTGCATTTATATACATATAGGTTTATATATATATATATATAAATATATATATATATATATATATATATATATATATATATATATATATATATATATATATATATATATATATGATGAATTTACAGTTAGACGAGTGACGTCATTTTTACTTCTTTTGACAATTGTTTATGTATTTATTGAAAATCAATTCCAATTTTGTTATTTGTTGAAAATGTGAAAATTAATTTCCTGATGACGTTTAGACCACGTGATATTTTGTATGTTGCAAAAGTTATGCAATAACATTTTTTTTTTTTGCTTTTCAGCACACATTTGACTCGGAGAAAAAGGCCGTCAGCAGGCCAGTGGCCAATCCCTTTCAAAATTTGAATTTTTTGTATTGAATTGTTGATTACACTTTGGCATTTCGGGGCTTATTTTGGCCCTTTTTCAGGTGCCAGCCCACTGGTGCGGAGGCCCAAGAGTCCGAAGATTCAGCAGTCTGAAAGACAAGGCCCACTATAGTCCGAAGGTACGATAGTCCGAAGGTTCATTAGTCGGACCTTCGAACTAGTGGGCCTTTTCTTTCGAACTATTGAACCTTCGGACTACTGGGCCTTCAAACTAGTGGGCGAACACTCTTTTTCAAACAGGTGCGCTTGTGACTGTTGAGTTGAATCTAAGAGTATCAGCAGGGGCGTAAGAAGATTCACCTCTCAGTGGGGGGGGTGCCGGTGACAATTAGTAGAAAAATTGCACTTGTAAAATAAGATTCCATCTAAAGTTACTGGAAATCTGGAAATCCCCTTGAATTTTCTTTAATTGACATGGAATTTCCGTTCAATTTCGGGAATTTTCTTTCAAAAGAATACTTTCCACGAAGGGCACTTCTTGCCCGTTCAATGCAAGGAACGTCTTGCCACTTTGTCCCCGTGCGGTGAAGGGCAGGGATAATTGCCTTTGTGTGGTGAAGGGCAGGGATAATCGCCCCTGTGCGGTGAAGGGCAGGGATATTCGCCCCGTTGCCCCAATAGGGGTAAGCATCCATGTTACCATTATTACCCAGGTTATAGCCATCTGCATAACTTTGTCCAGCATTTTTTTTTGTCAACAAACTACCGTATCAATCTCAATTGTCCACAAACTAAAAAACAACAATTCCGAGTTTTTCCCAACTTAAAATGTCCCGAAGTTTTCAAAAAAAGTACGATAAATCCTGATTGATAAATACAGCTTCTTTACAACCTGCTGTTTGTATACGCTGATGACATACATGCAAAAGACGGTATCCCCAGCCGCTACAACCCGTCGCTCGCCAAACATTGATGCGCTTCAAAAAATACCATAGCAGTAACTTTTTATACCACCACGCCGCTGCATTTGCTTTGCTTGTTTAAAGTAAACGACTGTCTCCTGACAGTTGCGGTAACCTTTTAGGTCAGATTAACTCGACGGATGCTATCAATAAACGACTTTACACGTATAGATTCTATGAGAGCAAACAAATGGGAAATGCATGGTTTGTGAGTTTAGTTTATATTATCAAGGTTGAAAGCACTTCAGCTGACGTTCAGGATAGAGTGTACGTGTTCCGTGCCACGCCCTGGTACGGCAGTGTGGCGTTAAGCCAATTCATCTTCGGTGTCGTTCCGCCAATGTTAAGCAGGGACATCTCTTCAAAGCAAAACGAAATAATTGATGCAGTAACGACTGACATGTGCGGTTTTACGCCGCCCCCCACCCGCTTCCCCCAAAATGAAATGGAAAAAAAAAACCGCACACACAATCTTGCCTAAATTGTTTTCCTTTATATTTTGATTTTGTTATCTTAGCATGGTTTTGTGACTTTTGGTAGGCTAATTTGTTTTTGTGACCACCTCCCCCACCTTCGGTACTGCATCCCGCCCATGACTGTGACCAGAATGTGGATACCAGTCAAGCAAGATTTGTAAAAGGAGTTTGATGGGTCTCCTCAGAGACTTGTAATTTATGGTGAGCTGATATTTCTTGAACCTATTAGGCTATCACAATATTTTCCTTTTTATCTTGCATTAAGATCTTGGAAGCAACAATATCCTTATACTTGTATATCTTCTTCCCTACTCTTCGACCTGGAGTTATCGCTTGTGGCATCGTGAAGTTAGCAGAGGCGTAGGATGTGGTGCAGGGGAAAGCTGCCCCTCTTAGAGGACTTCACCTGCTGGGTTCCGTGCTTTCTGCCCGGTTGGGAGGTCAAATTGAGCAAAATTAACATAAATAAAAATCAAAAATGGTAAAACTTAAATACAAATTATGGTACAATTTTTGGAAATTTTGGTGACATTTGGCCAACATTTCCTGTAAAGTGAAGAATTTTTCCAAAAAATTGTAGAATATTTCCCGAAAATGAAGGAAACTTACCCGGGCCGAAAAGAATTAAGAAAATTTTCCCCAAAATGGGAGAACCTTTCCCAAACATTAAAGACAGCTTACCGAAAACGAATGACTGACTGACTGATTTCCCGAAAATTGATTCAGGAGATTTTCCGAAAATTGAACAAGATTTCTAGATTAGCAGCAACCTGGCAACATTCAGGAAAAATTAATTTACTAATGCAATTTTTACAATTGTAACCGGGAAAATTTGGTGGAATTTGCCCCTGAGATGTCACCCTTCCTACGGCCCTGAGAGATAGGGATAACGTGCCTCTCCAAGCAATCCCGTCGACGTCCTTTTTGAAACTGATTTCGTGATTATAGAGTTTGCAAGGAGAAATCATAAGGACCAGGCCCAGTCTGCCACTCACGTGTTGTCATCTTTTTGAAACTGATTTCGTGATTATAGAGTTTGCAAGGAGAAATCATAAGGACCAGGCCCACTCTGCCACTCACATGTTGTCATCTTACACCCGTCTTCGTCGTCTTTTTCCCACTTACCACCAATTTCATATTATATCACTAAATGACGAAATAATGGAGGGATAAAATGCTACTTTAAAAAACATTACCAAAGGGATTGTGTTCAAACTTCAAATATGAAATAATGATATTTCCGATTTTACTCGTTGAAATTCACTTCATCGATTGCTAACATGAAATCAACGAGTTTTTTTTTTTTTTTTTTTTTTTGCAAGAAATTGGGACTATAATCACTGTCTTCTGGTTCCCTGGCTTTTGATATTTATACAAAATCAAGGAAACGACTTGTTGCTACCAGAGAACAAAACAGGTATGCCTAAATCGAGCAACTTAGGCTGGCACGACGTTGCTCCGTCGCTACCCAGGCGGAGACCGTCTGTCACGGCAACAGAACACTCATCATGCGCCTAAAGTCACATACGTCGTTTGAGCTGTTTCTTCGTTTGAGCTCGAACGTCGACACCACGTGCTGCAAATACACACGAGACCCACGTCAAATATTAATTATGAATGAAAAATATACACCACCTGTCGTGTGAATGACAAATAAAGGGAAAACACGCTTATTGAGGCTTCATTTGCTTCATGGGCGAAATAATGCGGACCTGGTAAATACTATAGGGGCGCCGCAAGCACGGGGAGTGGCGCTACTGACCTTATGCTGTGGGTAAGAAAGTGCCAATTTAACAAATCATGATGTTGTAAATCGGTGATTTATTTTTGTTAATTTAATATCAATATCAACGTTCAAGTTTGCGTATGCCACTGTTCTTGTTGAACTGCCCGGCACTGGACTTCCGGCACGCCCTGGAGCAGGGGTCGTATTAAGAAAATAATATCTTACAGAAAAAAGAAAAGAAAAAAAAAACTGGCGGGAGATGTAAGTGGGGTGAAGTTTTCTGTCATGTATTTTATTATCTTTTTTGTCCAATTCAAAATATTTGATACGTCTAATCTACAGGCCTATCTTATACTGTTATACTGTCTAACATGTCTAACAATATATGTGCTTTAAGTGAACCTGTTGCGATTACACTTTGAAGACTTGACTAATCATCTTAAGAACGTATTCATAATTATGTGCAAATATCATTTGCAAAATTAACTAATATTCCATGCAAGTCGGATAATAATTCACCTTCAAAGAACGAAGCTGAATAAACAGATAAAATTCCCTATTCCCTCAGCGATTAGAGTTGCAACACCTTTTCAATTCTTTTATTTTGTTCAGTGCACTTGTCAGCTTTGGCGTTCAAAAGTATTTACCATGCACATAAAGGTCTATGAACGCGTTAGGCATTAAAAAGACATTAATCACGAAACAAAATGACAGAGTGATTGCTGATTAAAGATTGACGATCTTTAGCGGCTGGCCTATGCAAATTACTTGGACTTATCCATGGTGCACTGTTCATGAATAATAAATTTCTAGTATTGAAATGGTGAAAAACGTGCAATGGTTGTAAAATGAATGTCGCGTCTACATTGGGATTGAGACTGACATTGGGATTGAGATCTAAAACAAATTATTCTTTTGTTCCAATCAACTGCTCGCTCACTTTGAAGAGTTGAAAGAATTGTGGCTAAAGATTTAAAAACAAAACAAAGACAATTGATTTATAAAACAAACTACAGCTATCTGCCCAGTCATACGTCACCGTAATTTGTATAATACATCTGAGATCTGATATTTCGGAAAATTTGGAAAATTCGAAAAATTTAGAAACTATAGATAGTTTAGATAATTTAGACAATTCAGACAATTCTAAAAAATAAGAAATTTGGATTTTCAAGGCTTGATGGAACAATTTGCCTAAATGTTACTTTGCTCTTATAACACAAGCCTTAGATGGTTCCTTTAAATCATTGATACTTAAATGTTTGGAGTGGGAAGAAACGGTAACATGAATATTTACACATATGAATCATAGCCTACTTTTAACCCTGATCACACTAGTGCGATATATTTTAAAGAGAGTTTACAAATCGTTGGTAAGATAACAACTTAAGAAAATCGCTAAAAGTTTTTGTAGGAAAATCCTGAACGAATTATTATTGTAGTGAAAAGTATACGTAGAATGTATCATGTGACATATGACGTAGGCTAACCAGAATCTTCAAATGAAGCTTGGTGAACAATACAAGTGTTTTAAATTGCTTACAGAGATGATATGTTCAAACTACAGTTTGCTGTAGCACAGCACGTGAACAGTTTTGCTTTGAAAATTTTGGATAGACTGCTTAAACATGTTAAAAGGTTGAAGCAACCTGTTGTTATATTTTGGTCCTATCAGATAAACATTCTAGAACTGCGATCAGTCCCGATTTCTTTCCTGAAAGATTTTAGGGGGGCTGGGCACCCAAAAGATTTTCTTAATGAGTCTGAGCTTTAGCGTATTTGATGACCCGTGTATTTGTTACCCCCTCCCCCTCCCTCATCCTCTCCACCCACTCCCTAACTACACAACGAATGATACTAACCATGTATAGCGATAAAATGGTGCATTTGTCCGTATCATAATTGTCAGCGTATATATTCCAAGCTATAATCCTGCAGGTAATATTGCCTTTAGCAAAGTTATCATATCAAATATGACTCCCAAAGCTTGAAATCAGTTGGTAATGAATGTTGCACTAATTGTGCTACGCTCAGCAGCTCACTTCGGAACTAAAATTCCTTTCAAGAAAAGTTACGGTGCAGAAGTGACGTCAAACAGGCACAGTGTATAAGAAAAGAAAGTAAGGAACAACTCAATTACCAAACGGAGAAGAAATAACGTACAACGTGCGATTTTTCAAGTTACTCCATGCGTGTTTAGCAGCTTTCGGATGTTACATTGCCCTCCGCTGTAGTTAAATAGTTCCATATAGATCGTACATCCATTGAAGATCGTGACGGTTTTAATAATTACTTTTCATACTTAATAGCGTAAATGAGTCATACGTCATTCACCTCAAGAAGTGCGTGCGGATGGATCAGAACATATTAAAGGACTTAGGCCTACAACGCAAAATTTCACTTGCTCATTTATTGAAATTTCAAAATTACGTAACAACTTGAGATAAATACTTTAAAGTCTGTACCGACATGTTCATAAGAAAACTACGGAAGAAATCAACTTTTCGATTTGTGCTTTTTGCTTCAAATTCTCGAAACTTAATTCCAAATTCTAAAACGCGAGGCAACCAAATGAAAAAGAAGCACCGGCTACCCTTATTTATGTATTCGCAGGTTTTGTATTTTTCCTCTTCGTATTCTTGAGCGTTCATGGACGTGCGGATATCCCGGGCACGGTCCGCATGCATCACAAATACACCATGCATCGTCCGCGTAACGCCACCATCGTTTCCCAAGCCGTACACGCTCCACGCACATTTTACACAACCGCTTCATTCGGTAAGCGTATATGTAAAATATTATAGACTCATCATGCTGCTGCACCTATTGCGCTACACGGACCGTTAAAATATGCTTAGGTAGAGAGGGTGGCGGCCCCGATGCCACTTATGCTTATCAATTGGCTACATACAGCCAAACCGTCGGCAGCAAATTACTTCTTCCACCGTGCATTGCTTTCGATTGACCAGTGCGTGCATGGGTCGTTTTATGCTGTCCGACAGTTGTAATTGTGTAGATGACAGAGATCAACCGCCTCGCTGATGCTGTATGGACGCTACAATTCCCAACAAGCAATTATCAATAATAAGGTTATTAATTTCATATTTTTCTTGTAAAATAAACCAGAAATCACCGTCATATTGCCAAAGTTGATCAAAAGTGATATCTGCACGAACATATGCAAATACGTATGTTCGTGATAAGAACCATACATTCCTTTGTATTATCGGAAGCCTTGTTTCCGTCGGGATTGGCTGTCGTACATTGATAACATTTTCACTGTGACCCAATACTAGAAACCCCCATTTGGGGGTGTATCGAAAGCTTATAAAAAAGGCTCGTTGCGGTCCGAGAGGACCTTTATTTTTAAGTATCACTCACATCCTTCAAATGAAGGATTTCAATGCAATGGCGGACGTCATGTTCCCATAATTAACCACGTGTCCTATATTTATTATTGCGTAGATGGACGTCAAATGGTTGTACGAAATTTTACGGGCTTTGAAATAAAAGATCGAAATAATCTGCACATATTGAAATATATGGGGAAAAAATATCCAATGTAGCCATGGTTCAAGAAAAAAATGTTCATTTTGATGACGAGAATATATAGCCTGGAATTAAACGGTCAGATCATTAGAGGTATATGGACAGGTAGAGGTAACATTAACTCAATTGATTTCAGAACATGAAGGAAGCAAACAATTTCATCAAAATCAGTTAAAAATTGGTAATTTTAGAGCTTTTTGAAAACTTTTGTGCGAATATGCAAAATTTTGTGTTACTCTTGTGATGTATGAACGGAACACCGTAGTCTCTAAGTAAATCCATATTTTGAAACCCTCTGTCATTTCTCTTTGATGTGAAGTGCAAGATAATCCTTGGTTCTAGAATGCCTAAAAGTATGGAATAATTAGTGGTTTTAATATTAAGGAGGAATCTCGTCTCAGTAAAATTGCGATGTCTTTCACGTCACATCCGGTTGTGGATCATTTCTAATTAGGTACATACTATACGCATTGTGTGTGTATGTACAGTCATGGAGCTAAAACCGAGAGCTCCATGGTACAATATGCTAATCAATTCCGCGGCGGTTAATGATTGGTTGTTGGTATTTGTGTATGACCAATCAGAAACGTTGTCTTTATTGTATATTACACTGTTCATGTTAACACGATATCCGGCCTGTAAGTCTTCTCCCGGACTTACTTATCAGCAACATTCACAACGATATGGGGTGGTATCGGCGCGTCAGTGTGTTCCCTCTCCCCCCTTCCGCCCCCACCCACCATCCATCATCGAAATGAACAACTTTTCCTTGAACCCATGGCTACATTGTATATTTTTGTGTCCCATATATTTTAATATGTGCAGATTATTTCAATCTTTATTCTAATGCCCCTAATCCCCTCCCCTCCAAATGGGACCGCTAACATCCCCGCCACAAAATGATGTATGTAAGTACCGTATTTTTCAATTAAACCTCCCTTGCCGGAGAGGCTAGACTCTCCGTTGGGAATATCCTGCACGACGCCAACCCAGAGCCTCTTTTTGTTTCGATGGGGGTGTCTACCATAACGTCAGTGAACATGTTGCCAAAGCAGAAGAGCCAATTTAAGCCATCGAAGTTGGTAAGTTTGGATCACATTCATGATTCAAATCCAAATCAATTACAATTTTTTTCACTTCCAGGAGTAGCGGAAATCGTAATGAAAAATTCGTTGTTGCCATGATTACAATGATTTCATATTGTAATGATGAATTCAACTAAGCTTATGTTTTCAAATTTGGAAATTATTATATTTCCAGGTTCAAGCTTACAGCCCTAACTGTTCCATTTTCAAATAGCTGATAACTGGATAACGTTGGCAAAAATATATTCGATGGTCATATTTGTATTATTACCAGCAACTTGGCTTAATTCATGACAAAACGTACATGGCGAAAAGCAAAATTCGACGGCTGCATTCTTGTGGTATTTAAACTTTATTTCCAACGTGTATTTGGTCATATGATGTTCCCCCTTCCTTTCCCAATCAAGTGATCTCGGTAAATAATTATTCGTACATGATTATTACATTTTTAAACGAATATTTCCGTGAAATTCCATTTTCATTGATGGTAGAGGAATATTGTATTGGTAAAATTTATATCTTATTCCATTCAGGGGTTAATACCCCTTCTGCTGATTGACCCCCCCCCCTACCCTCTCCGGAAAAAGGTATAATTCGATGAAAGTCAATGCACTGTTCTGTAACAGGGAAAACTGAACGGTAGGCCTAATTTTTGCTTTTCAGAAAAGAGAACATCTGGGTTAAAAGCGTAAAAAAGATGTCCAATATTTGTATAAAAAATTAATCTTAAAAAAGCAGGCACAATTTGGGAAACATAGGCTATCAGAATTTTGATTTTGGAAAAAGAAAAGCTCCTTGAATTTCTATATATGTTTATCCCCTCCACACGGTATACCAGTAGTCAAACAACACATCTGCCATAGACTATGACTAAAGCGAATTAAAAATTAAGTCTACAAACACTTCCCTAATATTAATTTTCTTTTTTTTAATAACGGTTGTATTCTTTTGTACACGTCCTGACAAATATATGCCAGAAATCTCAATTATTCTTCCATCACACACTGTCTTTGTAGATTTATCATGAGCGAAAATTAATTTCATCATTCATTCATCACGAAATCTTAATTGACATGTTTTATAGGGGTTATTGTTGATAGAGAAATAATCATTTTAATTATCCACGACATCAGTTTAATGATATCTGATATCTCATTTATCACAGATTGTTCCCGAGAAGCAAAAAAAGCGGAAAATTGATTTTTTTTTCCTCCTCTCTCTCTTCCTTAGTTTCACGTCCTCCAAAAGACAAACAACTGCCGTGTTTTTGACAAAAGACTTTCAATCTCAAAAACGTTAAATAAAGAAAAGCTCAAGCCCTCGCCTCCGACTTCCAGCTTTCACCAGTCCTTGCATTAATTTCTTTATAAAATCGTTACCATATTAATGCGTTGTAATTTTCGTTTGATTTGGATATTAGCTTTGTGAATTTCTTTACTATATACCTCAGATTATATCAAACATCGCGTTATTGCTGCATATGTAGAATTTTTCGATGCTCAAAAAGCCATTGCCAAGGAAAATCTTTTCTTTCAGTGAAGCGAGCATAACTCGTCGCACTTCATCTCCAGCTAGGCACAAAAGGACCCTTCTTATTGTCGCTCGGCCGATTGCAAACAAAGGTACGGCACGTGACCATACAAAAATACGAAACGACCAAGAAAAGATTCTTAGTCAGGTTCTTTATCTTTTGTCGTTCACCGAAGAGTGACGTCATCCATATTAGAACCAATCACAAGTTTGTCGTGTGCCATAATTGGTATTTGGGGACCAATGAAGCAGGTGTAAGAGTGTGTTTGTTATAAACAGATGGTGGCAGAATTATAAAATAAAAACTATTATAAAAAAAGAAAGATAATAATAATAACAATAATAATAATGTTGATAATAATGTAGATGGATGAAAATACGACATAAAGTGCATGTGTAGACAGATTTTTCTTGAATAGCATAATTTGAAAATCGAAAAAGTCGTGGGAATTTTTGTCGGGGGTTTATTAAGGAGCTGGTGATTTGGCAAGTGGTCAGAACGAATGCTGCACGCCGCCCGAAGTGCGTATCATATAAGGACAACTAGTGCTTACGCCACACTCCACGGGAAAGTAACTTTTTGGATTTGGACGAGAAGGATACTTGTTGGAACTCATAATATATTTCTTTCGTTGCTATTTGTTTTTAATTTAATTGAGTTGAAAAGATTTTATAATGATGAAGCGTTCCCTGAGTGAATCTGAATCGGAGGAAATATTTGAGGAAAATATGAAGGGGTAAGTTCATTTTACATCGTTGGTTACAAATTAGGAACCACCGCAGAATACTATATGAGATTGTTTAACTGTTTAAAGTATTATTGGGTAGCAAAGGCGTACTGAATTAATATTAGAGAAAGTTTTCGTAGGTGGGGGAGGGGGTTAGGGTTTGGTGGGGTCATAGAGGCATGGAATTATTGAGGGCTGCTTTGCTCCTGAGATTTATCATTTTGCTCCTCCACAATAATTCTAGTATTATGTACGAGTGTAACCAAAAGATGCAAATTTGGGGGAAAATGAAAACAACTTTGGAGTGCGATCATGGTATATCTTCTCTTTAATGTTTGGTTGGGTTTTTAAAATTTCCATTTGGCCTATAAATATGTCCCTATATGGGAAAGTTAGAATTTGCCTTTTTGACTAGTCAGCGGTTTTTCACCTGTTGACTCGCCCTCTTCCCATGATCCATCTTCTCACATACACATGAAAAGTCGGCACATCTGATTGTGGTGCGAAATATTTGTCAAAATATAACATGAATGTTGTTTGGGTAGTAGAATTTGTATTAAATTACTATGATAATTGTTTCAAACGATCAAAAATTATGAAAAAATAATTAATTAATTTACGAAATCACAAAATTATTTTCTAAGTTACGATTTCTACGAAATATTTCTTTGTATACTGCCGCCAAACGACAAATCAACGAAATGTATTTTTTGTTGCCAGTTATCCAAATAGTCAATTGACAATGCAGTACAAATCAATCAAAACCAATTCATTCACTTGCCAATCAAAATCATGGCATGTAGGCCTACTTACAAATCAAAACCAACCCATTTCCTCACCAATCAAAACCAATTAATGTACTTACCAATCAAAACAAATGCAGTTACGTACCATTCAAAACCAATCAATGTACTTACCAATCAAAACCACTTCGTTCAAAACTAATTCATGTTCCTATTAATTCCTATCCACTTCTAAATACATAATTTATTCATAAGCCAGAAGAAAAAAAGAAAAAAAGTATAAGTTAAATATCATATACAATGTAGGAAATCTTTGGAGTAATAATCAAAATTGGAAGAAAAAAGAAAAGAAAAGGGTTAACATTAATGTCCAATACACAATTTGCAAACACTTAACACTTGAATCCTAATATGTAATCTACCTCAAAATGTAATCCAAATAAACATGCATAAACTTATGACAGTGTATAAACTAAGTTACCGTTTAAACATGGTAGCCTGCCTCCTTACCAATACACCAAGCAATCTACTCTTGAAATCCACAATCTACAATAAACCAAGCATGCATACGTTATATCGATAAACCAAGTTACCATTTAAACATGGTAATAACCTGCTTGCCGATACTCCAAGCAATCTACTCTTGAAATCCATAATCTACAATAAACCAAGCATGCATACCTTATATCAAGTTACCATTTTAACATGGTAACCTGCTTGCCAATACTCCAAGAAATTCGGGACAATATTCTACCAATCAAATAAACATCATTGAGGTAAATATTTAAAAAATGCCATACCGTACATTAACCTCTGACCAATTCACAACTTGCATATACTTACCACTTGAAACCTGATACAATTATGATCCTCTATAACGGCAGCCTAAAACCAAAGAAGTATGCATAAGCCTTTATAGATAAACCAACTTATCATTAGCCTATATAGATAAACCAAGTTATTATTAGCCTATATAGATAAACAAGTTATTACCAATAACCTTCTCGTTACTGCACCATGTAACTTACACTTGAAGTACATGTTTTACGAATAAAATAAACATCATTTAACATCTTTAAATAGGTGATAATCTGTTATACCGTACAATTTAAAAAACGATAAACTTACCAATTCACAAAAAAAAAAAAATATGTACCTGAATTCAAGTAATTTTCCAACAAACTAAATATAAAACATACTCCATGACACATGCTACCATGACGAGTATACATACCAACTTGCAACCAGCTCACGAGTCTACATACCAGCTTGCAACCAGCTTACGAGGCTACATACCACCTTGCAACAAGCTTACGAGTCTACATACCAACTTGCAACCAGCTTACGAATACACCACAATCAGACAATATCTATATTTAGAGCTAATAACCTATACAAATAATCCAATACAATGAAGTCTAAATACAGAAATCATCTTTTTATCAATTGAAATATATTCTACCTACCTACCACCGGGATCACTACGTTATAGGCGTATATATAGAATATGCAATATTCTATAACTTCCTATTTCACTCTAACGTAGCGTAACAATGCACCAATAAATATTTAGTCAATTAATAGACGAAACAATTAACTACCTGATTATTATATATACCGCGGAACGCCAAGGCAACAATGCTACTAATTAGCAGGATGATAATGAACTGCATCATTCTGACATTCTGATGTGAATGTTTTATACTAATAAACACGCTAGTTTCATGTTTCTTCCAACCCACTTTTTCATAGATGCGTAGGACAGTCCGGGTGAATCCCTGGAAGGAGTCTTTCAAGCTCAAAGGAAGTGTGTGGGTGTGGGTGGGTTTGTAGGGTAGAGGGAAGACATTCTTTAAACTAATTCTTCCTTTCTGATTGCGCCCTACCTTCCTGGCTGGGAACATTCAACCAGGGAGCGATCATAATGACAATTCCCTAATTCTACTTTCCCAAATTTGTAACAGTATATAATCCATACAGATGATTTATTTGTATCAACATAAACCGAAATACTTTAAAATCTATATTCAAAACCATGAAAGAAAAATATTCTTCAAATCGGATAATAATTACCATTTTACAGCTTTTTGAAAATTTTCAGTCAGCATTTTGCAAATCTATGCTTGACTGTGCGCTTTTAAGTTTTTCATACTGTTAGTCATCTGTTGTTGTTTTAATCTAACCGGCATTTTTTGAGTCTTCATACCCCAGTCAAACTATATCAGGTCAGAAATATAATTTCTCATCATTTCCATTGCCTGAAGTTTAAGAGAAAAATTTAAAGAATTTAATTTCCGAAATTCAAAGACTTATCAATTTAGAACTCTTTTTAATAGGTGATTCAACTCTAGACGATCATACACCTTTAATACCGAGAAAACAGTGGCTTACTATTTACAATATGTACCAATAAATAAATTGTATCTCTCCCCACCCCCCCCCCCTCCCCTCCCTTCCTCATTTCTAATACCTAATATGGTGACGTTACCTTCGCAGAGGTTGTTGATTGGCTTGTCGGTATTTTATGTAAATATTTCGACCATGCAGACACGTTGAAGTGTTGAATTGTACGGTATGTTATATGTATCATTACGTTAGCAAGATAACTTGTTCTGCAAATTGAATGACTAATGACCTCGGGAACATCCTAGCCATCAAAATATTGATTTGTTTTTGTTTTGTTTAATTGTTATGACCAAGGTACCGAGCGCCTCCTTGGTATGACAAAGGTGGAGCCTCCTTGGTATGACCAAGGTGGTGCTTCCTTGGTATGACCAATGCGGTAGCTCCTTGGCATGATCAAGGTGGTGCGTCCTTGGTATGATCAAGGTGGTGGCTCTTGGTATAACCAAGGTGGTGCTTCCTTGGTGTGATCAAGGTGGTGGCTCCTTGTTATGATCAAGGTGGAGCGTCCTTGGTATGATCAAGGTGGTACCTTCTTGGGTATGACCAAAGTGGTGCTTTCTTGGTATGATCAACGTGGTGCTTCCTTGGTATGATCAAGGTGGTACGTCCTTGGTATGATCAAGGTGATGCTTCCTTGGTATGACCAAGGTGGTGCGTCCTTGGTATGACCAAGGTGGTGCGTCCTTGGTATGACCAAGGTGGTGCGTCCTTGGTATGATCAACGTGGTGCTTCTTTGGTATGACCAAGGTGGTGCGTCCTTGGTATGATCATGCTTGTGCCTCCTTGATATACCCAAGGTGGTGCTTCCTTGGTATGGCCAAGGTGGTAGCTCCTAGGTATGATCAAGGTGGTACGTCCCTGGTATGATCAAAGTGGTGCCTCATTGATATAACCAAGGTGGTGCTTCCTTTGTATGACCTAAGTGGTGCGTCCTTGGTATGACCAAGGTGGTGCGTCCTTGGTATGACCAAGGTGGTGCGTCCTTGGTATGATCAACGTGGTGCTTCCTTGGTATGACCAAGGTGGTGCGTCCTTGGTATGATCATGCTTGTGCCTCCTTGATATACCCAAGGTGGTGCTTCCTTGGTATGGCCAAGGTGGTAGCTCCTAGGTATGATCAAGGTGGTACGTCCCTGGTATGATCAAAGTGGTGCCTCATTGATATAACCAAGGTGGTGCTTCCTTGGTATGACCAAGGTGGTGCGTCCTTGGTATGACCAAGGTGGCGCGTCCTTGGAATGACCAAGGTGGTGCGTCCTTGGTAGATGAAGGTGGTGACTCCTTGGTATGACTAATGTGATTCCTTGATATGACCAAGGTTGTGCCTCCTTGGTATGATCAAGGTGGTGCGTCCTTGGTATGACAAAGGTGGTGCCTTCTTAGTATAATCAAGATGGTGCGTCCTTGGTTTGATCAAGGTGATGCGTCCTTGGTATGTCCAAGGCGGTGCATCCTTGGTATGACCAAGGTGGGGCGTCCTTGTTATGATGAAGGTGGTGCCTCCTTGGTATGACCAAGGTGGTGCGTCTTTGGTATGATGAAGGTGGTGCCTCCTTAGTTGGTGCGTCCTTGCCATTAAAGAAATAGCTGGTTCTTTTAAACCATTTTGTCAAAGGTCAAAACAATGGATACAAGAAAACAGTGAGCTGTTCCTAACTGATGGCATGTTTAACTTGCATGTCTTAAAAATTTACTTCAGGGGTCAAGCAAGTTCATCTTATCTGAAAGAGGACTTCAAAAGAAATAAAATGGTGAACAAAGCATTCCAAAGTTTTATTCCGTCAAGGATATCATTAAGTCTAAATGACTGGTGTAGTAAGTCTACTATAGACTATGGGAGTTTGGTGCCTTCATCCTCACATTCTTAACAATTATTATTGTAAGTTGAAGAAAATGTATTTGATCTTTTTACTATTTGAATTATTTTCCCTCAAACTTTCTTCAGGTGGTAAATTATAATTACCCTTACAAGATTTTCGTGACATATCCAATGGTTTTTAAAGCCCCCAAAAGCACAGGACAAAATATGATAGAATACATGAGGCTATGACATCACAACTAGTTTGATTTCAGTCATTTCTACACAAATTATACCAAACTTTTAACTTAAATATCTCCTTAGCGGAATAAGATTTTTGAATGCTTTCTTCACTAATTTGTTTATTTTGAAGTCCTCTTTTATATAAGACGGACAAGCTTAACTACTGAATTAATCTTTTAATAGACAATGAATGATTAACTTTAAACAGATTTCGACGTTGTGTCCGTATACTTTATCCTTTGCAATAGATTTAGAAAACGATGCATTAACGTATGTGTCTAGCATGTCGCCTTCAAGCCACGGCATCCTTTAAAAATCTTGAGAAAAATGATAAATTGGATTTCTTTATTGTGCATGTAAGAATTCTATACTTACAAATTCCTTACGAAACTTTGATAATCTCATTTCTACAGAAGTATGAAGCCATTGATGATTTCGGTACACTATGACGCAAGCATAAGTGCGTGATGACGTTTTACTAACGCGGCATTAATCATTTTTCTTTGTTGCTTTTCCAATAATAGTTAATTGTTTGCACTAATTGAAATGTTTTATACGGAGTCGTTCTGGCCCGAGGTAAAAATTTAGGCTTGTTTTTCTTTAAACCACAAAACCATAATAAATTGTTTTGTTGGAATGGAAAAATTCATATTTATGTTAAAAAAGGACGAAAATTCACCTGCGTTCTCCTATCTGCCTATTCAGAGGGGACTAGCGGTTATTCTCTGTCTGAAACAGAATAATTCCTGTAATAACTACACGCAAATTATGGAAAGAATTCTTTGTTTACGTGATTATAAAACTTAATTGCAAGTAACATAGCCTCAATTTAGCCGTTCAACCAAAATGTATGATTATTAAATAAATGCTGTCCCAGCTCCATTGCATATATCAGTATAATTTCTTTAAAGAAGAACGTTTTTGAATTTTTGTACGCTTCGTAGAATCTGTTTCTAGTTCCAACCCTGTTAACAATCAAAGCGATTCCTTGCAATTGCTCTGCGAAAGATCACGGAGACTCTGTAGTACAATTATCAAAAGAAAAATTTGTTCTTGTAGAGAACAGGTAGACATTTTACATTCATTAGAAAGAAATAGTCAGAATAGTCTTTGAACGACGTCAAAAGCACCTGCCGTTTCTGACTTACAGACTTATGTTTAATCAAAGTTTCAATTATTCTTAATATGTCGAAAAGGTGTTATGCGTGGAAGAAAAGATAGCTCAAAATTTGCATGCAATTCTACCATATTTTCTCCATAATTTCAGTCCTGAATATCATCAGACTTTTCGCAATGCTAAATTTAAATAAACAGAAAACCGGTATGTTGAAGATTCGTGAAGATGCATATTCACCTGCTCCCATTCATTTGATTTTGCTAACAAATAAGACATTCATAAGATTTCTTGTTGTAATGTCACGAAAGTTAAATAAATTTGGTGTAATTTATCATAATATAAGCTCTTTGATATAAGACATGAAAATTTAAAAGGCTGTAAAATCTGAATTTTTTTAAATGATTTTTATGAAACTTCGTCTTTGTCATGGGTTTATAACAAATGTTCTCCCAATTAGGTTCAAAGTGTTCTCTACCTGACTGTAGGTCTCTCAAAGTATATATAGACGTGTAAAGGCAACGTTATCTACAGATCTCAATTGCTTTAAAATCTAGTAGAGGCCACTTAGCCACCATCTGCCCATTGTATACAAAGACCTTCTGCCCTCAAATCGCTTAGCCATTTTTCATTTTACAGCGTTTTGAACTCCCAGGCATCAATTTCCATACTCTTGTGTTGTAATACCGGGCGACCTTGATATTTCCTTTTGTAATTGGTGTAAATCCTTTGTTTTCTTAATGTCTATCGTAATTCTTTGAGGTCCTCCAGCAGATTCTGACCAACAGAGCTTGAGTCTTTGCCATGCCAACAATAAAATTGTAGCTGAAATAGAATTTTTCATGATCTTTTACAGTTATTACGATGAAGGAAAGAAATTTTAATTGTTAAACAATTTACATAGCAATTTTGAGATATTCGCCCAGTCATGCCAATGCACTCACAGTCACATCACAAATAGTGCACTCATTGTCACATCACAAATAGTGCACTCACAGTCACATCACAAATAGTGCACTCACAGTCACATCACAAATAGTGCACTCACAGTCACATCACAAATAGTGCACTTACAGTCACATCACAAATAGTGCACTTACAGTCACATCACAAATAGTGCACTCACAGTCACATCACAAATAGGTTAAACTTTGATCAGCCATAACTTCAAAAGTATAATTTTCTTAATTTGTTTATGTTTAAAACAATTTCTACACAGATTTTAATATTCTTCCAATCAATATAGAAATAGCTACATGTTCATATATACCTTTACAATGCTCTATTATGGTTTACTAACAACATGTATTTTTGCTTTATTGCAGATCACCGAGCCAGTCATGTCCGGTGGCAGCGAGAAAGAAGAGACGAGGGGTAAGTGACCTATGAACATAAAACCTATTTCATGCACACAGAGGCGTATGGGAAGCTGGAAACAGGGGGAAATTCCCCCTAAACAAATTGTAATAAGGACCGTAACTCCTGGGGGAAGGGGAAACTTGTCCCTCACTTTCAAGCAGAATTTTGATTAAATACGTTTTTGAATAACATTCCCTTTTGTGGAGGAATGGTGTGGACCCACGCCCTCCCCTCCCCACTCACTTTGTGAAAGAGAATTTCGGCCCTGATGTTGATGATAATATAATGAGCTGTACATGATATCCTCAACACCTATTACAATTTAATCTTAATCCTTTATAGATTATCGAGAAACGAAGACGAGATAGGATCAACAACAGCTTAACGGAGCTACGGAGACTTGTGCCAGCCGCATTCGAGAAACAGGTGAGAACCATTTAATGTTCATTTCAAAATATAGGGGGGAAATGACGTAGCCAGGTCTTGAGTCATCAGGACAAGTGACGCAGCCAGGTCTTGAGTATTAAGGATCGAACGCATTTCTGGGGTCCAGATGGCTACAACCATATAATTAGTTTTGCATCTAGGCTTGCATTTTATATTGTCATTTACAATTTTCAAGTACCATATCTTGATCCTTCTTGTTTACTGGGAAGGGGGTAGGGTGGGGGAGGGTGGGGAGGAACGATAGGGAGGGTATGCCCATATTTCACAAGAAGTGTGATTATTTTTGCATTGATAGTCGATCTTTTGTAAGTTACAACATGCAGCTTTCCCAAGTCCAAAGACGTCAGTTATCAAATCAGAGATAAGCATGTTCTAACCCTAATCCAACGCCACTAACAGTGATTCTACACACATTCTAACAGTGAAGGTGAAAAACGTGTACTAACAATGTAAGATTATTTTGACCTCGATTAAAAATCCAAACTGTGCAGTGGAATTATTTGCAAACAATCATGATAAAAGCCTACAGAACATCGCTTTTGAATGAATTCATTTTTACACTGACTTTTTAGTTACTATCTTTATACAAAGAGAAGTAAAAAAAATACTCTCTCGTAGCACCTGTTTGTAGGACGGTACTCATTGAAAAGAAATTGTAATCGCATAGTAAAAAAATCTGAAAAGATTGGGGTCGTATCACAGTTCAGGCAGCTTTTGCTGTACGTGCGACTGGCGCGTGGTATTATTTATTAAGCAAACAAAAACGTGTGCCTTTCACAAACTAACAAAGAAGTTGCGTATCAACGATTTGCTCGTCTTTTATTACAAAGTCCTCTCAATGAAGGGCAAATAAATTTCATCTATAAAAGATTATTACATGGTAAGGAAAATAAATTCTTGACGCTTTGATATAATATAAAAATAACACTTTTGTGTACTTTGAGCGCTAAGATATGGTGCAAGGTCCAATTATATTGTCAGATATCGAACAATAAATTAGATCTTGCTTCCCTATCTCACAAAGGGAGTGGCGGTGATTAATTTCACTCGCCCATTACCATTACGTGACCAAGGATACTATACGATCGATCAAAAAGACATTTGTTGTTATGGAAAACACTTATAGTCCATATGTTTGGTCCAGCGGATGTGTGATCGATAATATCGCAGATTTCTTGCGATCAATAGGGAATCAATAGAAAATCTTTTCATAAAAAGTTGATTTAAAGTTTACCATATCTCTGATGATTGGAATTTCCGGCACCAATATACAATTTGATATGATAAACTGTAATATATGACTTGGCTAAACCCAGGGATCATGGCGGACTCACTGGGCAATGGGGGTCGGGCGCTATTCCCTTCCCCACCCCCACCCCAAAGTTGAGGATAACAGTTGCACTAATTTGAGTTAAGTTAGAGTTAGGTTAGTGATAGTGTCCAAAATTCAAGCCAATCAGACAAGAAGAAATTTATGCCATTGTTATCCTGTTTGGGAAAAAAACAAAAGCAAATGGCGACTGTGTTCACTGCCCCTTGCCATAGAGCAGGGGCTGGCGTGTGATGTTAATTGCAAACTACCAAGTTTGTACTTTAGTGTACAACATTACCCATCCTCTACCAAAAAGTGCTACAACATCTTTTGGCAAAATTTGATAGTCTTATGATTGATTGACTAGATTTTTGTTGACTGAGGGGGCAAGTAACACAAATTAAAATTATTAGGGGCACCCCCCCCCTTGCTCCCGACCCTTATGCCCCGCCACTGCCCTAGAGTAAGGGGAGCGAACTGGAAGGAGGTGCCCTTTTAAAAGTTATATGAAAACCCATTCTTAAGGAACAATTGTTCATAGTTTGGAACTAGGCTTTACAGGCATTTAGCGTTTTACTGGAACTAAATAACTTTTCATTAGAAATCGTAATTAAAGATAGTGCCATCAATGTATTTCCTTGCCCCTTGCCCTGGATTCCTTTCGCCACCCCTGACAATATTTTAGCCAGGGTAATCAATGCTTTAGAGGAGTGCTGCTATATATATATATATATATATATATATATATATATATATATATATATATATATATATATATATATATATATATATATATATATATATATATATATATATATATATATATATATATATATATATATATATATATATATATATATATATATATATATATATGTATATATGTATATATATATATATATATATATATATATATATATATATATATATATATATATATATATATATATATATATATATATATATATATATATATATATATATATATATATATATATATATATATATATATATGTGTATCTATATATCTATCTATATATATATATATATATATATATATATATATATATATATATTTATATATGTTTATATATATATATATATATACACTCTTCAGATCTATACGTACACGTCCATAGACCTTTAATGAGATTGATAATGTAATTGACTCGTGATTTAAAACTTGTCTAATTTACTTTATTTTGCACATATACAATGATTGTTTTTAAGATTGATTTGATTAAATTTGAAATTGATTGTAGTAAGCCTGAAGTGACTTAACAATCTTCTATCTACCAATCAGAAGCCGGCTTTGCAATATGACGTCATAATAATCCTGATTTCTGATTGGTCAAATGATGTTTAGTGCCTCTTACTGCTTCCTTCGAGGAGATTTTGCTGGGGACGGAAGCCCTACGATTTGGGAGTATTTTATTATGTGCCGCAAAATCTTCAATTGTTTTCATATTCTAATTTCCCATTGCTATCATTTTTGCCCAGCAATGCAGTATGTGTGTGTAGGGGGTGGGGTTGGAGGAAGGAGGGGAGTAAAACATGTACAAAATGTACATAGACCATTAAAACAATGTAAAATTGTACAATATTAACTAACGTTTTGCTATATTCATGTTTTTTATAATAGAAGAATGCCATCAACTTTTGTCTCCACACGTCCATACTTCTTTCAATCTTTAAAGTTACGCGAGCAAATGTGCATAAATTTACATCTATTTATGTTTGCAATTATTTCTTCATAGGGTTCTGCCAAACTCGAGAAAGCTGAGATTTTACAGATGACCGTGGACCACCTGAAGTACCTCCATGCTAAAGGTAATGAACTTTGACCTCTAAGTCAGGTCATTCTTAGACTTGCACTAGGTTTCTTTGTCCGAAAAAATACATTTTTAGAAGAAGATGATACAAAACAGGGCCAACGAGACATAATTTGCGCCCAAGGGATTCTTGTATACATGGGTCCCTTTTGAGAAGCCATAGTTCAGTAGTTGATTACACAGCTGTCCAAAACACTGACAGGTCCAGGATTTTCAAAACGAGGGACTCACAATACCGTACGTACAAATTTTGTTTGAAGGGAAAATATGAAAGAAAAAAGATTATCGGTGATTTTGGCCGCCAAAAATCCTCCATTTACTATCACTTATTATTAATCATTTTATGGCTCTTAGCCTCCTACGACTATACTATTACCAAAACAGAAATTCAGTAATTGTTACTTCTTTCTTTCACAACAGGAATTGACGGAAGTTTTCATCCTTACGGTGAAGCGCATGCGTACGCTATGGATTATAGGGTACTCGGATTCCGAGAATGCGCCTCGGAAGTCGCTCGTTATCTGGTCACTGTAGAAGGGATGGACATACAAGACCCTCTTAGACTACGCTTGATGAGTCACTTACAATGTTATATGGCACAGAGGGAGATACAATCACGTCAGCACTGGAATACCGTCTCTACAACCCACCCTCCACAGTTCTCGTCACACACGCATGCGCAGACGCCGGTCATCGCACACGGCCCTCACAATACGCTGCCATCAGCAGACCCACATGTTGCAGCCCTCCCTCCTCCGCCATCCGTAGGTAGTGGCGAAATTGTTGGTTCGAGACAGATGCTTCCCATGTTGCCAAGTACGAGTAACCATGACAACCAGCATCAAACGTCGTGTCACGGACGATTACCTCTCCCGCCAACCGGAAGTGTAACAACAACGGCGACCTGCAATACGACTACAAACATTTCAACGCCAGGAGTTCCGTCCATTCCAGCCATCCATACACAATACCCAGGTTCATACAACACGTTGCCCGGTTTATCCCCAAATGGTTATAGTAACAATAATGGTCATAATTCACATTCCTCTATTGTATCCAAACCGTATAGACCGTGGGGTTCCGAAATGGCTTATTAGTCTTTAACTTAAGTGTGTGGGATTGGGAAGGGACGGCGCCACTATAAACAGTTGATCTTGCTACAAAAAAATATCATTTTTTTCCATTTATGGGCAAAACCTCCAGGCTCTCAAAAAGGCAATGATATACTGAAAATGGGGGAGGTGGTTCCCGACCACCTGGTCCACAGCTCCTACAAAACTACAGTGGGTGCATAGTGTTAATGCAGAGAGATCCTCTCTGTTTAAATATCAGCATATGACGATATGAATATATTTCTTCTAAACCGTTTTTATCTCTTAATCCAAAATATGACGGATTTTATTTGCATCTACAACGTTTAAATCGCATATGTCAGTATGTGGTCTTAAGCCAGTTCCTCTATTAATCAGTTTTCGGGGTGCGGTCTCCTCGACGAGGTATTGTTGATGATTAATTGGTCTCTAGCACGTAGCAATTGATAGGCCTATAGGCAGTCCGGTCCACGCTCCCGATCGGGAGATCTCCCGAATGAGAGATCGAGACATGCGCAGTGACCATAATTGAAATTGTTGCTAATAAGTCCAGCCGTTATTTTATTATCATTTTTTTGCTTGTCAAATTTTGTAATTCTAAAGTTATATACTTTGGAAATAATATTGGAATTAATATTTCTGTATAATTTGAATTTCTGCTGGTGATTAAAATGTTAAAATCTACTCTTCAAAAAATATTGAACATAATTTTTAAAGATTACGTAAAATTCCCTGGTGAAAGTCAAATTTGCGCTGGTCACAGAAAATGGAGAAAATAATTTCATCGTTCTGTTACACCAATAAAATTGGAATATTTCGCATGCATTTTTTTAAACTTTGGCTTAAACCTATTTAACCGGTATTTCTTTAAAGCGATTTGAATTTGGAAAGATGCATTGTGGGTTATAACGACAAAAAAATCTCCCGATCGGGAGATCTCCCGTTCGGGAGTGTGTACCAGACTGATATGTAATTAATAATCTTTTCATATTCAAGAGGATAAAATTGGCATTAATGAATTGAGCACCCCTAACTTATTTATTGCAAATGTTATAATTGGACACAAAACCGTCATTCCGTTAGTCTATATGATGGACATTATAAAGTCTTATTTATCTATTTTTTTATTATGAAAAATCTGCTTGTCACACATTCCAGTGAAATATTGTTCGACCATGGTCTTTCGGTCCCATAATACCTCCGAGATTTCTGTTGTTTGTTTAAGGATATTTGTAACGCTAAACGATAGCTATAAGCTATCAACACATATCTGCTTACAGTTTGCCTGTTTGTGATAAGATTGAGAAATCCACATGAATGCGCCCTCACTAAATATTTCCTAACTAATGTACACGCTGCCTCCGCTTAAGCCATTCCTGAAATAAACTCCGTACGGTGTATGTGTAATTCGTACACTGTATGTAGGGAGTTGTGCTGTATGTGTGGAGTGTGTGGGCTGTGATGCGTAAAATTTCGGTGGCCTTTCGATTTTCTAACATGTGGAAAAACCGAACATCGCTGATGTTAGGGCGCGAATCTTTCATGACTGATAAACCTAAGTAAATCAAGTTGACCTCTTTCAAGTATAGGTTTGATACACATATATGACGTATAGTTTACTAAATGGATAAGAAAACTCTGTAGGTAGCACATGTACAAAATAAGAGTCAAAATGAAAAGAAAAAAAACCGTGCAAAAAGGGCTAAAAAAACAATTTTGAGAGACTACCTTGCTGGTACAAAAAGATCCCGCACTCTGATGTTTTTATTATAGTTTTTGATAAAGCAAATGATAAGTTTTGTGGAACCTCTAGTATATTCAGTACACTTGCAGACATCAGGATTTTTTTGGTGAAAATTTGGATAAATTAACGACTTTGAACGAAACAAGATCAATTGGGAGCTTTCATCATTAAATCGGGCATTGAATCAGTTAGGTGGTAGTTATCTATTCACCAAGCGCAAAGAAACGTCACGTTGCTGTGATGACGTTATCTTAAAAGAAAAAAAAAACATTTCTTTGGAAACTGCGATCCGTAAGGAGTTGGTGGTACTTATGTTTTTATTTGGAATTTGCTATACTGATATGTAAAATTGCATGACTAATTTTCAACACGGTGGGGGTAAGGGGGTGGGGAGCAGTAGATATACCACATCTGTAATTAAGCTTTAGATATACCACATCTGTAATTAAACTTGAGATAACCACATTCTGTAATTAAATTTAGGTATACCACATCTGTAATTAAACTTTAGGTATATCACATCTGTAATTAAACTTGAGATAATCACATCTGTGATTAAACTTGAGATAACCACATCTGTAGTTAAACTTTTAACGGAAGGGGCTCAGAATTGTCATTTTCACATGATTAGCACATGACGCTTTCTTATGTGTAAAAAAAATCGGTGGAATGGAGATATGTGTCGGAGGGAGGGGGGGGGAGGGGTGAAGGTGTTGCTGATGAGTGCGAATGCCGACTGGGGTGCGTCTGTACATGTAAAATACTGCCTTTGCTTCCATTCTGTGAATAATTGGTGAAGAGAAGTTAAATTGTAATATAGCTATTTCCACTTTTAAGGATCGTATGACTAGATAATGTAGAACTTTTTGCTACATTAGAAATTTTAAGTAATTTAATTTATTTCTTTTTTATTATATTACTATGAGAGAGCAAAGACATTCTGAAATATTTTTTCATAATATCTCTTGATATTTAACATATATATTTATTTTTAAAGTTTTAATATTATTGGAGGATGGGCCTTGTCTTGTTTAAAGTTCTGTATTCATGTAAACCAAGCATTTGTTGGTAATGGCAATTCGCGTGATAAATTGTGGTGAAAATATCGCGTAACTGGTTGTTGGCTTTCATATATCAGTATATGCTAATTTGAAGTAGGGCCTACAGGCGTATGCGCCGTATGTTGGCTGCAGCTTTGAGTCCCATAAGTTTTTGAGCATGCATACTTGCGTAAAAATATATATATATATATATATATATATATATATATATATATATATATATATATATATATATATATATATATATATATATATATATATATATATATATATATATATATATATATATATATATATATATATATATATATATATATATATATATATATATATACATAAAGTTTTATTAAAGGCCATGCAGTCATCATTTTTAATAATGTGGAAGTAAATAGATTTCAATTCGTGACGTGTAGGCCTATTTTCATTGGTCGAAAATACAATGGTCCAATGTGTACTTATACTGATAGGATAATCAGTAGCCTAATCGTTTTGGAATAAAGAGTACGCTGCCATATTTTTCATCACGACATGTTACCTTTAAATATTACCAAGTAAGGGTCCTATATTTAAAAAAAAAAAAAAATGACCAAAAGTACCCATAATGCATTCCAAGCCGTAGCCAGCATGGGACCCTACAATGAGTAATATGGGATCGTGTGCATCTCCTTACCTAACTACATTTCAGCTACAGCGCGCCCTACTGAGATATCAACACTGGGGCTGTGTTTCTGTGTCTCTTCTTTATTTATTTGAATTAGCAATATCATCTACTTGTTTGGTTTATCAACAGTATCATCACAAATGCCTTGATTTTGTACAGTCCAAGATGCAACTCAAAATTAAACAGAGTGCCTTGATAAACTGATTAACAATAAAAACAAAGAAACAAACAAAATATGAAATGCGTGTCGTGTTTTCATTTGAGGTATGCCAGTAGAATTTCTCTATTAGATGTTCTATACACATTGCATGACAAAAGAGATGATGAGATGGAAGCCCAAGTGAGAGGGTGGCGTGATTTGAGGGGAGCAAAAAGGAAGGGGGGGGGGACACTCGCTTCTCCACTCTTTCCGATTTTGTGTATCTTAGCGTGATGATGTTGTAGCAAATCCCGCCGCCTATGGGACGATGCATTAGAAGAGGTCAGCCGCCCCTTGGAGGATTCGCATGCAAATGGACTTTTGAGAATACCATTTTTGACTTAAGACTTCACTCTTGGACTGTAAATCTTAAATCTAATAAGGAACAAAATTACCAGTTTTGCTTTTCACTAGGCTAATTTGAACCGACTTTATGACCCTCAGGCTGAACCCCCCCCCCCCTCCATTGTTTGAAACCCTGTCTATCTATTAGACTCTTGGCTATTCACCTAATTGATTATTTGGAATTTAATCAAACTAGACCACAGACCTGTCAACCTAAAAATGTGTAAACCTGGAGATTTTCACCCCCCCCAAAAAAAAACCCCTGGAGATTGGTATACCTCAACTTGGAGATTCACAATTTGTTCCACGGTACATCTAAACAAATCTCAAAGGATAACACTCCTACAAGTTATGGTACTCAAAATGAAATTCATAAATACTTTTGAAAAATCCTTGCTTTTGATTGGTTGATTAGCATTATTTGGAAAATCCTTGCTTCTGTTTGGTTGATTAGCATTATTTGCCTATGTCCAGATGAAGTATCGAGACACAGCTCCCGTCCTCAAAACTAAATCATGTTGGGAGAATTCTACATAAATATCAACACAAAATCACCACTGTCGTCTCTGTCTGTCTGACTACTGTCCACATAAGTTAAGAGAATTTTAATCAAATCACATATCTCACAATGCCATTTAGTATAATTCCTATAAGAAAAAAATGTAGAACTTTAAACGGTTAGCAAGTGAGGAAAATCGGAACTTACTGAGAGATTTGAACTTGAGGTGACTACCGGAAATCGTGAGTCTCACGGTGAACCGTGAGAGTTGACAGGTATGAGACCATGTGCCCCTCTCGAGCTGGGAGAACTTAACCTGATACATACTGCGGCTGTTATTTGATTACGGTGACACCGCCAATTTTGTTGGCGGTGAAGAATGGGGCACTTTGCCCACCGTAGAAAAACAACGTTATAATGTCACTGAAAATACAAACAAACATATTTGGCCCATATTTACATTTTTATGAATATTCTGAGAAAGAAAAAATTGTGAGGAAAACGTCGGAAATTTTAAGCAAAAACTTCACGCATTTTGAGCAAAAACTCGGATATTTTTTAGGAAAAAATGTGGAAATGAAAAAATTTGGTTTTCGTAAATTTGGTGATCAAAAATATTAAACGACAAAATAATCATAAAACAAAACATTAAAAACATGCTATTAATGATAAAATAACCACACAAAAACCAAAAAAACAAAACCCATCGATTTGCAGGATTAGTAGTCAGGCAAGTCCGTGCACAAAAGAGCTAGGGTTTCAATAGAAACAAAATGGTGAAGAAAGCATTTAACAAGCTTCTTGCGTAAAGTAGATATTTCAGTTGAAAGATCTGAACCATGATTTGGGTACAAACGACTGAAATCAGACTAGTTGTGATGTCACATATACTCAGATTCCTCAAAGTCTTTATGTATTCTATCATATTTTATAGTGCGATTGTGTGGCTTATTACATTGGATATGTCAGGAAAGTATAGTAAAATAGAATTTAGTAAAGGTAATTATACTTAACCACTTGAAAAAACTCGGGGCATCATACCAATTCAAATAGTAAAAAAGTTAAATGAATTTTCTTTAAATTACATTAGCAATTTTCAATAATGTGAGAATGAGGGGGTCAATCTTCCACAGTAGACTTACTACACCAGTCATTTCTATGCCTGTATACAGATAAGACATAATTTGAAACTTGAATATCTCCTTAACGGAGTAAGATATTAAAGTATTTTTTTCACTACAATGTTTCTGTTAAAGTCCTGTTTCATGTATGATAAGCTTGGTTGATCACTTAACTAATCCTTTAATCTTCCCTTTGTGACCCAATGTAGACCTATGACACTCAAGACAGTCACAACTTCAAGTTTTGTCAAGTGTAAAAAATATCACATCGATTTTTACCTATACAGCTAGCAACAAGCACATTTTTAATTGCATTTCCAAATGCATATCAACTTTTAAAAATGTTAGATATAGGGCAAAGGCTGAGGAAGGGTAAAAACATCGTTTGGGGAAAGATTCACTGCCTCTCAGACGGTCCCACTACTGCTTTCTGTCAGGGAGGATGATGTGTTAGAAAAGGATACACGTTATCGATTTTTCGCCAGAGATAATTTCAAGATTTTGTAACATCGAAGAAGGAGCTTTGTGTGATTCTAAGTGACGTGACTAACAGCCGAGAATGTCCCACTCATACTTCCCCCTTTCTTTCCCCTTTTCCTTTCCATTCCATTCCCGTTCCCATTCCCTATATTCCCTTTCAATTTTCCCATTTCCTCTCCTTCCCATTCTCCTTTCCATTCCACTTTTCCATTCCCTTCCCATCCCCATTTCCTATACCCTTTCAAATTCCCCGTTTCCTCTGCCCTTCCCATTCCTCGTTCGTATTATCCGTTCCCTCCGCTTTTCCAAGTCATTTCCCGTTTTCCTTTCCCCTTCCCTTTTCCATTCCACTTTTCCATTCTCCGTTCCCTATTCACCGTGTCTTATCTACTTCCCATTCTCTTTCCCTTTCCCACTTTCAAGCCTTCTCATTCCCAGTTCTCATTCCCAGTTCTCCCAGTTCTCGTTCTCATTCATAAGTATGGGTCCCGTATTTGACAATGTCAAAGTCAAAGTGTATATCTTTTACCAGGGAACTAAAAACCAGCGACTACTTTTCTGGAGACAAAAAAGAATTACAGCATATATTTTTCTGTTGTAATGAACAACAGTAGTTTCGCCGACGGCTATATTTAGAGAGTTTAATTCACAATTTAACAATAAGCATGTTTTTCCAAGACAAAATTAAACGAGGGACTCCTTTATCTCCGTTTTCTCTGGTTGCAATAAAATAAATGACTATAAATTGTTTAGACAGGTGTCCAAGTCTAATATTCGCATGCGCAAATCTGTAACCGCCGCGTCCTCTCGTATTTACATGTTAAACAAGTGACCGTTTACAAAGAAACCATAACGGTGCTGAAGTAAATAAAGAAATAGTAAAGAAACATATGATTTTACATTTCGGACATCACTCGGGTAAGTTGTAAGGAGCAGGTGACGTATTAAAGCTATTCTCTTAATGGTCAAGTTTAAAATACTTATTGGAATTCAAATTTTCTTGTCGCGTCATATAAATGAAGGTCTATGGAAAAAATATGCAAATTTTCTTCGTTATTTATATACGTGAAACAACAATCTCTAGAATTTGAAAACAGCATTCCGATATTTAGTTTTTTTTTTTTTTTTTAATAGTATTTGAAAATAATGATACGCCTATAAAATAGTCAGTTGAAGTCATACTCACGATTTTGTTTAACTCAGTCATTAATCTTAATTATTGAAAGTGGGTTGGGGCTTAGGGAGGGGTGTTCAGATGGCGACATCATGAGCTCTTGTGAGGGACCAAGGGTGGTTATTCTGAAATATCGATTTGGGAGCCCTTTTCTGGTAACGTGACGAATTTTCTATCTGTATACCATTTTTGTATTATTCTTATCATTAAATGTTTTCGATAAATAATCCTCACATCCAGAGGCGCAGGAAGCGGCGGGGAAGGGGGAATTGTGAAAATTGATAAATGATTAACAAAAAATATAATAAATGTGGTAAAAGTATTAGATATTTTAATACAATTTCACGAAAATTGCCCCAAATTTTGAAAAAATGAAGTTTCCTGATTAGCAGTTAGTTTTGATGGAAGCTTAGTTTATCAGTCACGTGCAATGTTTCCAAAATTCCGGGAAATTTGTTGGCTTTGTGCTCTTGTGATCTCGGGGGACAATACCCAAAACCTTTGCTGGTTGTACGCGGAAAAATGCAATGTTGAATTAAACTTCTATTAACGTTCAAGTAGTTGCTAATCGGGAAATCTCCAATTTATCGGAAACTTGTGCAGGGAGGGGGTGTGTCTTCTGACCCCAGGTTCCTACACTTATAATGGACGTGCCTTAAGCACACCGTTTGCCATAGTGTGGTTAGTTTTCCACAAGTCAACCCCCTGACTAAAACGAGCTTAACATTCCGAGGCGAACAGTCTCCCAATTTTAAAAATAAAATATTTAGATTTCAAACAGTGAAAAGAGTCCAAAACTGGGCGCAAAAGACAGAAGCAGGACGCATAATTTACTCGTATATACGTTGACTAAAGTCGGACAAAACATCGCAAAATTTAATACCAAAGTAAGGAAAGTTTCGTAGTTCCTAAAAAAAAAAAAAAAAAATCCCAAAAAATTGAAAATGAAGGAAATTTCCCAAAACAGCAAAATTGAAGGTTGACCCTCCAAATACGATCCAATTTAAAGGAACCACATTGGCTACCTCTTACTGTGCGAACATCATACAAACTACTCCTACTGACTTTTAAGACAATTCATTGATTTGCACCAAGCTATATAAAGGAAATGATCTCTCTAACCTGGTGAACCCAACAAACCCTGACACTGAATGATCCATGAATAAAATCATCTTATCTGCTTATGGTGAAAAATGCTTCTCTTTGCATATTTGTGCTGCTCCTAACCTGTGGATCAATCTCTCTGCATCCATTCCATCCAACAGAAATTCTCACTGGTTTCAAACGTTCTCTAAAGACACATTTATGTTTTCAACATTTTGACGTCTGAAATTTTGGTTACATCACTATATCCTTGATATCTGTACCTCTGTATTTTAAATTGGATTTATCTTTCTCTGTTCCAGTTAAAGTTTTATTGTAAAGTGCTTGCGAACAGACTTAGTCTGAATTGAGCACTTAAAATAGGTGGTATAATTGGTAACCGATCCCCCGCCCTACCATGCCTACCACCACCAGTGACGTCGCCAGTGTTTTTGGTTTGGGGTATGATGGCACAAAACAATCCCAAATGCGGCACTGCGCAACGCCGTTTGCCCGCTTACGAGCCCCTAGCGAGATCTATAGGGGCAAAGCTTTGGTTGGGTCCAACTTATGAAGATGTCTTGTTTTTGATGCCCGATAAATGATGTAAAATCAACACAAAGTTCCAAAATGTAAAGAGGACAATTTCAAATTCGAATGTTAAAATATACTCAGATAACTGGATAAGCATTTGGGTTACCATTTCTCATGGGCGAAGCCTTGGGAGCTGGCGGAGTCCAGGAGCGAAGCCTTGGGAGCTGGCGGAGTCCAGTGGCGGAGCCCCGGAAGCTCTGAAGATTCCTTGATTTTGATGCCCCATAATAGTTTAAAATCAACACAAAGTTCCAAAATGTAAGTGATGAAACGAAGATAATATTAAATTTCGAAACAGGCAGAGGGGAAATTTTCCCTGCAAAATTGAGAAAATTTGGGCGAAATTGTGGGGTTTAGGGGCGAAACCTAGGAAGCTTGGTCCCACGGGCGAAGTCCCGGAAGCTCTAAAGATTTCTTGATTTGGATGCCCCACAATGGTTTAAAATCGACACAAAGTTCCAAAATGTAAAGAGGACAATTTCAAATTCAAATGTTAAATTCTACTCAGATAACTGGATCAGTATTTGGGTTACCATTTCTAAACAGGCATAGGAAAGTGAGAGAAATTTCCCCTGAAATTGAGAAAATTCGGGCAAAATTGTAGGGTTTATGGACGAAGCCCTGGTCTGAAGATTTCTTGTTTTTGATCCCCCAAAATGACTGAAAATCCACTCAACGCAAAGTTCCAAAATGTAATTTGTGGGGTCCTGGGGCTAAGCAAGAGTAGGAATCCAGAAGAAAAAGTCCGTAAGTTAGGGGCCCCTTGGAAAGTGTCCAGGGAAAAAAAAAACCCCGGAAGTTCTCAAGAATTCTTGTCTTCAAGTTGATACCCTAAAATGTCTGAAATCAACACAAACTGATAAAGTTCGGAAAATTTAATTGATGATAAGAAGACAATTTTAAATTCTCATGTTAAAATCTACTAGATAACTCTGAACAGGCAGAAGAGAGATTTCCTCAGAAGTTATAAAATGTGGGCAAAAGTGAGCAAGGGTTCATAGAAGAAGCCATGATCTGAAGATTTCTTGTTTTTCATGCCCTAAAACATATAAAATGGCTTAAAATCTTCACAAATCGGTCCTAGGTCCAAAATGTAATTAATAAAAAGAAGACAATTCTAAAGTCTAATGTTAGAATCTGATAGATTACTATATTCTAAACAGGCAGACGTCGAGAAATTTCCAATGAAAATTGAGAAAATTCAGGCAAAATTGTCGGGCTCATGGGTTTACAGATTTCTTCTTTTTTTGCCCCAAAATGGCTTACAATTAACACAAAAATCCAGGCTAATGTAGTTAATGAAAAGAAGAAAAAATTATATTCTAATGTTAAAATCTTATCATCATTTGGATTACCATGAACAGACAGGCAGTCAGAAAAGAAATTTCTCTTAAATATTCGGCCACAATTGTTGGGCTCATTGACGCAGCTCTGTGGTCCAAGGGGCGTGTGGTCCTGGCATGCCTGGAAGATTTCTAGTTTTTGATGCCCAATGATCACCAGGCAGCCAGGGCTCTTGATTCTAAACGTGTGTGGATGGGCATCTTTCATATATACGACCCAGTTGCCCAACTGGAGCCAATCAGCGCTATGACGAGTGAAGTGGGGATGATAATGATATCTAGACGATTCAGGCATGATTGAGTGTATCTCTAATTTAAACCGTTAAACAAAACATCCAGACATCCAACATTCTAATGCTTTGAATCTCTACTCGACTAACTGACTAAGTGCCAAAATATGATGTTGATAGCATGATGCCGATTTGGGAGAACAACATTCCGATATAACGATTCTGGCACGGTTGAGAAGCAACTCCGATTTAAATAGTACATCCGACATTTTACATATCTGCCCGACTTAGTGTCCAACAGTCCAAGTATGCTGTTGTCAGCATCATGATGCCGAGTCGGGAGGGTATGATTCTGATATCTAGAGTTAAAATATCATAGCTATGTCCTCTCGACTCTCCTTTTAGACGAGTCGGGAGGATATGATAACGATTCGGACATTTTTGAGATGGATCCCCGATTTAATCAGTACATCCGACATTTTACATCTCTGCCTGACTTACATGAGTTAGCAGGTTAGTGCCCAAGTGTGATGTTGTCAGCATCATGTGCCAAGTCGGTGGTCGGGAGGATAAGATTCAGTTATCTAGCCGAGTCGGGCATGACTGAGATATACTCTGATATCAGGACATTCTACATTTCTGCCTGACTAAGATCAGTATTCGGCTAACGGAGAGGGGCGGGGGGTTTCGTATGGCCATCAAGATCAGAAAAAACTATGATATTATCTAAAATATTTTGCCCTTTTATGGATAAACAAAAGGTATTTCCATATTATTTTTCCTACAAGTTTGTTTCAATACTGGGTCGTTTTTCTAGGGCGGGGGTGTAACACTCCCCCTTAAGTTACGCCCCTGGTATATTCCCCTCTCAGGAGGGCACGACCCCACACATTTCCGGTTACAAGAGGAAAAATGCACTGCTAAGTTAAGTTTCTATCAACGTTCAAGTAGTTGCTAATCGAGAAATCTCAATTTTGGGGAAATATCCTTCGATTTTCGTGAAATTTCTTTCACTTTTGGGCAATTTTCTACCAGTTTCGGAATATTTTTTTTTTTCCATTTTGTGAAGTTCCCTTCATTTTCGGGCTATTGTTGCTGTTGTTATTTTCGGGATTTTTTTTTTTTAATTATCGTGAAATTGTGTTTATTATCAGAATTTTTTGGATCAATTTTAGGGAAATTCATTCATTTTCGGACAATTTTCTTCCATTTTTGGAAAATTCTATCATTTTTGGGCACTTTTTCTTCGCTTTTCAGGAAATTTTCTTTAATTATAAGGCAATTTTAGCGAAGCTTGCTTCAACTTTTGAGAATGTTGCCAAATTTTACCAAAATTTCCAATAAATTGATCAAATTTCTCTTCAATTTGACAAATTTTAATTTGAACAGTTTCCCAATTTTACCTCCCAACCGGACAGGAAGCATGCAACTAGGAAGGTGAAATCCTCTCTGAGGTAGGGAGGGGGGTGATGGGGGAGGGGGAGCGGGGGCCTTCTTACGGCATTCTAGTCACTGCATTAAAAATGCACCACTAACTGAAAGCATTCTTATGCACTTTCCTTGACTGTCACACAAGACAAAGCTCATTGAAAATAATGAATCTATTCAACACACAGATAATAATTTGCCAAGTCATAAAATACTGCCATTGTATCCCCAACTTTTTGATCAATAATCTCGTCAAGCCAATAACGCAAATATGATAAATATAAAGATATAATTTTTCATGTAGGCATTTAACAAACGGAACGTGAAAGAAGACATCAATCCTCCATTCAAAGATGGTAGTCAGGCGTCTCTGCAAAAAAAAAAAGACAGAATTTTCCCACCCTTAAACAATAGCGAGAGATATTGGCAGGTGGTGAGGAGCTCTTGCTTTTAAATTAATTTTTGTCCTATTTCATTCAATTATTACGAACATGTTCAGCAATTTTTCTTTCTTGTTTAAGAATGTTTTTAATGAGCAACGAAAAGATATAGGTGTAAATTCCCACGGACAGACGGATATAGGACGAGACTAATGGGTCTTGACTTCAAAGCAAAATTAGCGGTCGTTTAAATTTAAAAACACATTTTTATTTAACTGTGTTATACGTTTTTGCACTCTTTTCGAGACGAAAATGAAACGTATATTTTCTCCAGCGGTATTAGTCTGTTAGTCCTTAAAACGAAATCTAAAAATTTACAAAAAAGAATTAAAAGCTATAAAAAAGGCAACGTTGATGTGTCAGCTGGGAGCTGCTATATCGGCATGCCTGTCATGCCTACTACAAATAGGCAGGATAAGACAAGTGTTGAAATTTCCGAACAAGTGTTGCAGGGCCATCGGAATCTTGGTGGTCGGAGGAGCCATTGCCCCAATAATTTGTAAAGTGGTATATAGTAAATTCATATGTATATCATATATGTTTGAGCTAAATAATGCTATATGACGCGAAGGCTATAGAGCTCGGCCCCTCCAGGCCTTATATACGGTCCTAATGTTGCGAACAGTCGTGTTTTGCACATCTGGCTTAACCAGGTTTAAGCCAGAAAAGGGGAGCATGTTCATCATGTGAGAATGAATTCAAGTTACTCACAAAAACACTCGTGGCATCGATTTGAACATTTTGTGCCTTGAAATGATGGGATTTAGTATGTGCATCCTGGCTCTGCTTATACAACTTATGGGATCAGGCCACCCGACCCTTCCCCCTTTCAACCGCGAGCCCACTCTCCAACTTTACGGATTATAATTACCTGATAAAGACGGTTACCCTTTTCTCGCCTTTCTTTGGTTTTCTGAATGTTTGATGTGCCATTTTCTTAAATCTTGATGTAGGCCTACTATTTGCCGATATGACATGATGATATGCCGGATGGAAGTAATGTTTCAGCACCATGGGGGAAGAGAGGGATGGGGGTAGTGTTTCAGCACCAGTCTTCCCACTTTGTAGAGACGATTTGGCGCCTTGTTATTCACCAAATCGTAGCAAAGAACGCGACGAAGGTCACGGACAACAATTTTTTTTTTTTTTTTTGTAGCAGACCCACCCACATCAATGTATTGTAGTGCCCCAATTATTGAAGATAGATTATCCAATGTCTGGATCCGCCCCCGTTAAATGTAATTTTTTGTTCACCATGCTGTTTTAGACCTAAAGCTTACACACCTGTTTTAAAACCGTTAGCGTCGGTGGCTTAGAAGAAGTTCATCGCGGGTGACAAGGTGGGTGACAAGGACGTTGTTATCATACTATATCCTTTCTTTGATGTGTTGAGTGGGGTGGGGTGTTTGGAGGAGGGTGTTTAGAGAAGGGCGTTTCCGCACCGACACACGTGATGAAAATTGCCTTTATCTTTCACCATGGGGTTAAATCATCAATGCAACAGGGTGTAATTGAAAAGGATTTTAACAACACCACTAATTTATGAAGATGGCGCCGAAAGGCGTCAAACTAGAGGTTCGAGCCAGATATGTTCGTAACGGAATGAAGTGCAAGTGCAAGAGTAGCCTAAACTTGAAAGAAATACAGGATACAGTTCATACGGTACGCTCCGAGCGTCGATCTTTGCCACTTTTGATAAGTGTATATTTTCCTGCCAAGGGGTCCAGGTCGGGGAGGAAAATGGCGAATAAGTCAATCGGAGTTTCTTAGGGGTGCCTGAGCAGAAGTATGTTCGCAACAAAGGGAAAAAAAATAAAAATCCATGAACAACACTAAATTTCACAACACTATTTTTGGTTCACAAGACCACACTAAATTAGGTCCTGCAATGCAAGGGCTGTAGACAGGGCCGTAATTCCTCCAAAAGTGGCAGGAGGAAAAGGAGGGGGAAGGGGGAAGTGGCAGACTTCGGGTGGAGCACTGTACCTCCACCAGAGGTCAACACCTCACCTAGATGTACATACTATATATTTATTTTTATTCCAAGTATTTAAAGGTAAACAATTTTTTCTCTCTCGAAACTTTTGTTATTCTGCCAAAGGGTCGAATGGAGAGGGGTGAGGGAGGAGGAAGAAGTGGGAGGGGGTGGTATGATCCTGATGTACAAATGGTCTTCCCTCATAAAATGCCAAATGACTTACTATCTAAAGTAGACGACAAATATACAACACAAGAAAACAATACAGTTTCATTTTTCTTTTTAAGAAAAAAACAAGAAGACGTTTTCTTAAATATTGACGACTTCCTTGAATTTCAAGGAAATTTCGCATACTGTTGCAAGGTCTGTGAAGGAATCCCAACACAAATAATACATCAATAACATTGCATCAAAATACGTAACAAAACATTTCTATAGAATACAATTTTCTTTTCCTATACATTAACAGACAAGTAAAAACCAAATAGAATACATAAAATATGTATAAGCACATAATACATATATAACACTTTCACAGGTAAAATCATTTTTTATAGATTGCAACATAAAACAGAAAAAAATAAAATCTCGGTACAACTTGAAACAATATAGAAGATAGCTTTAACACATAAAACGCACACATATAATTTTAAAAACAATATATAGGGTTGCTCAGGGCTATGATATTGATGCCAGTTAAAGAGAGGGGCAGCTTTGTCTGAAATAGGGGCAGCGGTCGGATACAGTTTGTGGCAGTACAACATTTTCAGAGGGCCAAGGGGATCAAAGCGATCTCGTGGGGGAAGGGGGTATCCCATAGTGCCGCTACTGGGGTTGTCGTCTTTCCTTATATTCATATAAAACGTAAACGATCGTTTTGTTACCCGTTTACCGTTTAAATGGTTGATAACGTCACGAGTCTAGGATAACTGTTTGCACCAAATAATAATTTGGACCGCTTTACAGGTATATGGAAACAAAAAGATTTTATATTATATTCATCGACTTTTGAATTTTAAACAGAAGTCTTTAAATTAGGTCAAACGTACCCATAGTTTCCGAGTTGTACGAAAGAAAATCTTTAATTTAATTCTTTCCAAAATTTCATCAGACAGTTTGTCCCTTGCCCCCTCAAATCACGCCTATGGAAATTAAATTAATATATTTTTATCTTTCTAATGTTAGTTTGATAATTTGCTATAAGGCCTTGAAATTCAAAATGTTGTAAAATGGTCGAATAACCGATTCTGATGAAAAGTTTCCCAAATTCATGGTTTATATAAAGCACATATGTTTCCAATTAAGATCAAGTAACCTGTCCATAGATATCTAACATAATAATTCAAAGCCATTTGATATGTTATCTTTAATTTCCCACAATGTTTATATTTGTTTATCAAATAGACGTTTACCCTTAAATTGCAATTGAAAACCAAGTTAAACATAAAACGTTACAAAATCAATATTTGTGCATGTAGGCCTACTGTACGCCTATTATTGTTGATTCATTCTCCGGTGTTTAGGATGACATCATATATCACCGACAAAGAAAAACAAAAAAACCCCACCCCCAATGGGCGAGAAAAGCTCGTCTAATGACGAAACTCGAAGAAAGCAAAATCGACATACAAATTTTTGAAATGGTGGAAAGTTGGATTTCGACAAAAATGACAAGGTGCCCACTTACTGTCCGAACATACTACCTCCAAGAGATATGGCCCTTTTTGGCACTAATACTAGAGAAATATAATAGGGAATATATGTAACGTTATTCATACAGTTAAGTTTTATTACAATTAATGCCAATTATCTTGTTAAATGTACGGTTCATGGTTAAAGTATACATATGAATATGTCTAAACTCGACTTTTTTAATAATCGAAATGGTATTGTCCATTGTCCCATTCAGGGCCGGAAAATGAAACATGAAGGCCCTGTCAGCCTCTGATGTCGAAGCGACTGAGAACCTCTTTATAATTTTGACATAACTTATTTTCTTCCTTTCATGTTGCAGTGATACATTATATGTGGGTCCCCTTAAGTGGGGGCCCACAGGCGAGCGGTTTACCTCCCTTAAATTTGACTCTGGTCCTACATTTTTAGCAATACAGACACATATTAACTGATAACACAACCTAACAAAAAATAAAATAGGTTGACCTTTACGACCGGAACACGCGGGTTTAAATAATTCGTTGTTCGGAGGGACGTTAAGCCGTCGGTCCCAGTGGTAGCACAGTCACACCCTACCTGCTTCTCTGAACACTTCTCAAAAAGAGTCTGGTGAAACCCGGTGTTCATCCACTTCCGTCCCGGTCGCATGAGACAGGCATCTGCTATGCAGGCTATACTTGGTGTCTATGCTCCGTATAGGAGTCTTGCCGAGTTCCCGTAAAGGAGGGTCATGTACACAACACATTTCCACAGTTATAGACTTTTTAATCTATTAAAGGTAGCAGCGGAAAGGCATAGGGGCCTAATTCTCGTTTCTCCAAATATGCGACTTAAACTGTTAAAAAAATAAGTTTAAACGTCATAACATGGGCTCCTTCAAGCGAAAGAGGGGCAAGGGTAAGCGTCCCCACCTTTTACATGTAGGAAATTAAAATTGGTAAAATTGAAGAAGAATTTTGTAAAATGTTGTTAAAATTTGTACAAATTTCTCGAAAAATGAACAGATGGGAAATTTCATGAACAAATGAAGATGAAGATTTCTCGAAGGCAGAAACATTTG